>JAODKL010000009.1:6967871-6986395 GCA_026780765.1 Petrocephalus schoutedeni
TAATATAACTGTTCACTCTGGTGAGATAACTGCTGTATATTTTAAAGGCTATACTGTCTCTGTAAGTTTTAATTATTTACGTGTTTCCTACGGGAGAATTACTTACATACTGTGGCTGTCTTTATTGCTCAACCTTGGACAACGTCCGCTACCCTGGTATCATAACCACCTTTAGATTTCATTTGGTTCTGAACGGAATTTACCTTTGTACAGAAAAGAAGAAAAAAAATGCAGTGAAGGAGGAGCATTTTACATTCAGTTGGCCTATGCAAACTATTGTCTATAATAGTTATACTTGCATGTGCATTTAAATAATTTGCCACACAGGTTAACATAATTAGTTTACAGCAGTGAAGCTAAGACTTCGAAATGCAGTATGTTTGATTAGCGTAAAATATCAACCACCGCTGGGATTTATCTAAAGGGTTACCAATGAATTGGGTACTAGAAAGTAGGTTAAACCTGAGTGGGTCAGTTAAGAAGCTTCAGTTCTGGCCTACCTAGTGACCAATGGGCTAGAAAGCATATGTTTTGAGTTGGGTGAAAGATGGATGGATGTAATACTTACTGAAAAGCCCAAGCCCATATCCCCGGATCCCACGTGCGTGGTGTGGACGAAGTTCGTGGGCTCTCCAATCATGGAGCGATCTATTCGCCGACGCCTTTTCTGTCATTTGGAAAGGAAGAGCACAATATACGATGACTTCAGAGAGTAATGTTTCCCATTTTTGCTGTTTTTAAGAAATGCGTAACCTGAGGGAATACTGACGGGCTGGGGCTGTTCTGCGACACAGCAACTGAAGCGCACCAAAAACTCCGCCATGCTCAACGTAGACTGGCCCGGGCCAGCAGGCAGGCCGCGGTCACTCCGCTTCCTCTCGAGCTCGCCGCACGGGCACCGACGAGTGTCCCGGATGGGGGATGGCGTGCCCTAGACGTTGAACTCCCCACAACTATCCGACCCTGAGACCAGCCACTGACATACCAATGAATCCTGGAAGCCTAGAAAATAGAAAATATGGATACATTGTTTGGTGCCCCCAAAGATACCCATAAATACATTAATAAGACTCAAATTCAGCAGAAATGTGTATGTAGCAGTTATACACATATGTTTTGTGACATTGGGGGTATAAATATTTAGCCAGTTTTTACAGTATGCCCAGTATAACTGTGTGACTGTTGCGATAAGCCCAATTCCAAGTACCTTTTTAATGCCATTATCGATAGAAATTCCCATTTAAAGTGTTATATCACTACTATGGGATCAGCCCCAAGCAAGGAGTGGTTACACAGAGAGGGATCACCCAAAATGGAGAGGGACAGCTGCGCGTAGCGTGTGGGGATAATACAGGACACACATCAGTAGCGTCAGGCCTCTCTCCTCCTATCGCCGTGGTGACTGCGGGTAAGAATCTGCCAAGAGGCACGCGAGTCCACACTCCCACTTCCAAAATTAGCCGAGGCAGACCCGGAGCTAGATTGAGCAGAATGATTTGCGGTCAAACTTACGCCGTTTCTTTTTTGTTGTTGTCTTGCTCTACCAGCAGCAAGAACACGGGGGGACAGGAGGAACCTTTCGGCTATTTTCTGTCCGTTAGGCATGCATTTAAACCACTGAGTGGGCACAGATGTCAGAAGCCAGACGGGGAAAAATAAAGGCGACCAACTCATTGAGGTGAGGAGCGATGTCCAAAACACCAGCCAGCACATCAAAACAAAGCTCCTCAGCCCAAACAGATTTTAAGTCTTTTTTTCCTGACCTGTGAACATTCCATTGGTCTTTTGGCCATGACAAAAGGAAACTGGACAAAACACTGCATTTTTTTGTTACTATTCTGCTGTATGATTTTTGTATTGCCCATTTATATAGAAAATAACTTCTACAAAAATGAGGAGCACAAAGAAGTACCAGCATTTAAAATGGAGAAAACAGTTGCCCAGTAACCAAAGGATTTTCATAAATTCACATTATGATGGTGAATTAATTCAACCTACTAGCTGGATCAATCCAAGCAGCAAAAATGGTGTTTTTAGGGCATATGCAGCCATACACATACAGGCATGTCAGCAAGGGTCCTGTGGAGCTTTTAGGACCCCTGACCAATTATGCCCTACATCAGTGTTTCTCAACCAGACGGTCCATGACTTTGCTCCCTCCTAGGTCCCTGCCAGCCAGTCCACATTTCTGCTTCGTCCCAGTTCCCAATAGGAGCAAAATGTGGACTGTCTGGGGTCCCAGAGCACCAGAGTCCCAGAAACACTACCCTAGAGCATAATTCTCTTGAATTCTGCTGGGAGGAGACACCCCCCCAAATAATGTAGCAATTGTCCATAAGAGTTAGTCTGACAGCAGGCCACAAAGACTTACCTAACAAACAGGAAACCTAGACCACAAACTTTCATTTTCAAATCTGCACCAGGCATCAGCAGCAGAGCACTTCTGTTTAAGATAAAAGTGTATGTTCTCATATGAGACACTACAAACAGCCCTGAAAACCTTGCTTTTTTTAAATGAATCCTACAGCACAAATGATGTACATGCACCCAGCGCGATTCTACAACGGTAACATCTGAACAGATACACACTTCCGAAAAAAAACAATGAAAAACTTTGTTAGCTTTCACTAACGATGAGACTGACTTCTTGTGTTTAAGGATGACATGCATGAAACCCTAGCTTGGCCCAGAATCCTAATAGGTCATTTATTCCAAAATAATGAACATTTAAAACCAGAGAGCAGAGACTTTGTATGTAACTTATATAAATGCTCTCTGTTAGACATCCTCTCCGCCTTAAAGCTGCTCTGCTAATTCAGTCAATGGCTTAAATATAAGAAATCTAATTCCAATACCATCTCAATCACACAATATACCTGAAGGCATACAAATTTAAAGAACTTCTGTCCTAAACGACTTTAAAAATCAAGCCACACTACGCACATGGAAAACTACGATGAGCTTGGGTGTTTACTGAAGGGGTTGAACTTGTTTTCACCAGCAACCCAATATTTGCACAAGTGGACATTATTGTTGCTGACTTTCTAATTTCTTAAACTGACCAGTGAAAATACAGTTTGTCCTTCCAGAACATAGACACAATGCAAAGACCCTTATCTTACATTAGATACCGAGCAGCCGGTGTCTTTTTGTGCCAGCGTCTGTCCAAGGTGTTTCTGCTGACTGTCAGCGTCTAGCCTCATTACATCTAATTTGTTTAAAGCGCTTGGTCAGAGAAATGGTCGGAAGGCTGGTAGCAAAGCAACATCCCTCTCTATTTATTTTTTAAGAGTTTCGCATCGCCTCGGGCCCAAGTTTAGTTCCGGTCTCAACTACATTTAATAACCTCTTAAATACTTTCGGTTCCTAAAGCCTCAGCCTATGCAGCCTAACCAAAATAAAATAAAATAAAAGAAAAATGCTAGTGATTCCAAGAATATAGGCCATGAGCATTCCAAAACAAATTAAGTCATTAAAACTTCACGCTTAAGTATCGGTGCGCGAAGACCTTACATATAATAATGTCATACCACGTCTTGGCACATCACAGTCTTGGTCCAAGCAGACTTACATAGAACAACGGCAATTTCGCAATTGCATTAGTGGGGTACCAATGCTATCCCTGCCTTAGGTGGGCCAGCTATACGGCGTGTGGGACGCCGATCGGTATACATCACACTCCAAAAAGTCCCTAAAAGGCGAGGGGTGCAAGATGCCTTAATGGTGATCAGGAAGTGACATTACGCTAAGGCTTCGGCAGCAGTTGGCAGTAGCTCGCCATAATCTCCCTTTGACTACAGAGTGGCTATGAAACAAAGCAACTGATGAAGTCTGCATTTCGAGTTCTGCTGGATTTATTCTGATCCAAGTGTACGCTTCCTGCCACTTTTAAGTAAGATCAATACTCACGGCAAAACACGCGTACCTGATTCGGTGAACTTCCGTGTGATGTTGTTCGTTCCCCCCGCCGCAATCTCCGCTAAGACCTATGGGATTTATAACTGTCAAAATGTGTCAGTCCACGTTACACATTGTGGTATAGTGCCATATTATATTGCATGCGACAAATGTAAAGCATTACACCGTCTTTCTCCTTTTGTACGTAAATTATATGCATTGCTATTTGAAAGGTATTCGGTATTTTTCTTCCTTCGTTTTCTGTGTTGTGACGTGTTAAATGATCCAAAACCAGCCACCCACTTAATTGGGCATTTAAGTTCTTCGACCTCTACATATTCTGATAAATATTATCTTGAATGTAAAGGATGCGAGATTTTCCTGGTAGATTTTCATAAGGGACACTATGTAGGACACTGAGATTGTAATCCATAAGAAAGGCATGTAAGCCTCGTTAGTTAAGTAATTACCCGTCTAAGTAAATTATCAGAGAATAAGTTGCATGATTTGTCCCAGTAACGTCTGTCGAACGAAGTTGGGTAAAGTGACATGCTTCCGCATGCGAAAGTCATAGAAATTAATGATTACACTTGTTTAATTTCAAGCTACTAGACGTCTTGTTATGGTCTAATATTTTTTCCCGAAGACCATCAGCTTCTCTATTCTTTTAATTTCCTGTTATGCTTTTTATTTTACGTTTGTCTTATATTGTCTATAGGTTGCCTAGACCATGCTAAATGTTTATGTCACGTCGTGTCTTGCTTATATCTTTAACTGGTACGTCATGTCCCACCAAAGGAAATACTTTTTGTACTCGGCGAGATTCGGACTCCGAATTTGCCGATGCGCGAAGCGTACCGTCTCCACCCATACGCATTGCCCATGGCATTTCCTCCAGGGGGCGCTGTTTCTGCAACTTTGGTCTGCAGGTAGTAGCATTCTTCACTGCAAGCAAACGTATTGATTCAGTACGATAAGCGTTGTTTTTTAATCATTCGCGAAAAATGACTAAACTAAAATGCACTAGAATTCCAGACCAGTTTTGGATACCGAAGAAAGTTTTTCTATTGATTTATTATTCCCCTGGCTCCAGACCTCAGAATAACCTTGCAATTTACCGGTATAAATACCGCACTGAATGTCCCTCAAAGTGAAGTCTGTGCTATTTTCTCACGTCTGCCCTACACGTACATGGTAGCCACGAAGCCCTGGGGCGGCCCGACAGGCAGAACTCACGAACGGGCATGTCTGCGTACATTTCTTCCTCTCTTAATGACCCATTTAGCTAAGCTTGGCTTGGTTGATTTGCATTTTATATGCTAACTGAAATTTCCACGTATGTTGTACAGATGAGATGAACGCATTAACACTAAGCGACTGCAGTGAGCAACCGGCGAGGTTACTCTCCATGACGTGAGAATAGCACAGGCACACACAAACATTACCGCACCGCGTGTATAATAATTGCTACTTTTTCATTTTTTTTTATTTAATTAATTAATTAATTTATTTATTTATTGGGCAGGGCATGCACTATATCCAGCTACAAATAACAACATTTTGGCGAGATAAATTGGGTGAATTGAGCGAAAATATATGTTAAATTACACATTTTACCACATTATAATGTTATTATGTGTTAAATGAAGGGAAATGTGTACATGTGAAATACTTTCTAAACTACTTCATTTCTCCAACTATTTCTAAATGCAACGCACTGGGAAGTTACAGTTTAATCAGAGGAATGATAATTAATACACGTTTATGGTTTTTCATGTACCGCAAATTGTGTGAATTTTGCTATTATACACCAACATATGACAATGAACTTGATCTTGCGAGATGACAGAAGAATTTTAAAGAAATGTGGTTATTGTCTGTTGCTAATTTTTAGATGCCTTATTTAGCATCTGGAGTGTCGAGTAATGGAGATCATATCGTACGGATCTGAGCTGGACTATATTGCCTTTTTTTGGACACAAAAACCATAACTGTGGGCCGTAAACATGGGGCTGTGTTATTTTGGTTTTAGCCTCAAATGACAGCATTGCGGTTTTACTGAAATGCTTCAAAACAAAGAAGAAACAGTTAAAACGGCTATAAACCACAAAAGTTAAAAATATAATATGAAGAAATAAAATATTTTCATTATATTTCCACATAACTTTACAAACTCTAACAGCAGCAACAACAACGACAATAATAATAATAATAATAATTAATAATATATTCGATTCCTATAACACTTTCCGTAAACAAGACTCAAAGTCTTAGAATGACTCATGTACTGGTTCCTTGACCGCCAAATCCATCCATCCATTTCCGAAATCGGTCGTCCAATTCAGTGATAGCCAAACTTAATATTAAATTATATTATAATAACCGGCAGACTCGGGCAAAAATTAAGAGGCAACACTTTCTTGAAATAAAACATGTTCTTTAATATCAGCCCTTAAAAGGACTGCGAACATACAACCACTATAGCTCCGGTACACGTAATGCTAAAACACATGGTAGGCTGACGCTGGATTGTAAGGCGCTAGTGGTACCTATTTACAGAGGGCACAGAAACACGCGAGTAACTGGCACAGATCGGGGCACACGTTGCCGCTCACAGTGGGCTGGGGTGCTGTAATGCTTAGGAAAGCGCGCTTGTCATCGGAAGGTTGCTGGTTCGAATCCCCAACCAGCAAAGGACCATAAAGTAAGGTAGCACCTCCGTGCACTACTGCCCACTGCTATGTCACATGGGTTACATGCAGAGGACACAAGGCACGGCGATTACACACGGGGCTATTTACATAGCCCGGGAAATACTAATAGGCAGTAATCATGGTCGAAATATACTTAACATGACACGTGTGGTGGGGGAAAAGTTTGCTTAACCTGCGGCGGTGAGGCATTCCTGAAGTCCTCATTGGGTGGATAGGTGGGAGGGGCTAAATATATTATTCTCCCCTTGATTGGCTAGAAGTATGTGGCTTCCGCTAGGAGCTACAGCTTATATAGCCAATCACGGGCGAGGGGATAAGCGTGTGGGAGAACAGTGACTTTTCCTCCTTTTGTCATCAGCTGGGAGTCCGCGACAGGCGCCTCGCCACTTTCTCTGCAACGTGCGCAATGGAGGAACCAAGCAGCTGACGTTTCCTTTCCGCCTCCTCTTTCGCGTTCTCCTCGGAAAGCCATCTGTCCGTCTCGGCTGTGTCGGCGTCCTCCCGGAGCGTTGCGCTCGCAGTCTGATCGCAGAGATGAAGTTCGTCATCGGCATCGGCGGGTGAGTCGCGGTCAGAGGGGGCTTAGCCGTAAATTAAAGCGCGGCTAGGGTCTCCGAGCCTGCCGTACGAGACCGCACACTTAGGTGCATGTGTGGCACCGACGCCACACGCAGACCCGCGCATGTGCCCGAACTTCCCCTCTGATGCTGCGCGATCTTACTCTCAGCATTCAGTGCGCAGGAGCGGATTCGGGCGCTAAGAGTGTGAATTAAAAATGTCTCCGTTACCTAACGGAGTCTGTCCCTTTTCCCTCGCAGGGTAACAAACGGGGGTAAAACTACCCTTACTCGCAAGTTAATGAAAAACTTGCCCAACTGCTGTGTTGTTCATCAAGACGACTTTTTCAAGGTGAGTCCTTACAAACTGCTGGTCCTCCCTATCGAGTTCACCGCAATCTAACCACATCAATAAAATACGGACAAAATGGTCACACACACTAAATGTATATTAGTTATAGTTATGTTTGCGTGTGTGTATGTTGTTCAACCGGTTGCAGTTTATCAGATTTTTTACTTTAATCTGTAACTCCCATATTCATATTGGCATAACGGCTATTTTACTCCTTCTGCCCTATTTCTATATTAGTATATTGTACATTTTGTATATTAGAAGTCCCTTACATTTTGTATCGGGGAAGGTTTTCGCTGTAGCACATTACACTGTGTTGCATCCAGTACAGCGTCGGATATTTTAAACCTCATTTCTCTTTATCTGGATAGCATTATCGTTTTGGGCTGGGAGGGTGGACCCGCCTGTTTAGTTGCACAGAACAACCCTTAAGGCATTTGCCATTTAGATTGTACAGGAATATCTCATCCATGTATGTTTCAGCCCCAAGATCAGATTGAAGTGGGTGAAGATGGCTTTAAGCAGTATGATGGTAAGCTGGACTCTCTTCAGAGGGGGTTTTGCTTGCACGCCCGTGTGTATGAGAGACACGGGCGCCTCTGTGCATCTGCATGACCCACGAGCAGGAAGCCTGGTGGAAATATGTCCATGTTCCTTTCTCATTTTTATGGTCCCCCCCCCTCCTCAGTGATCTCCGCTCTGGACATGGAGGCCATGATGAGCACCATCCACGCATGGCTGGAAAACCCGTCGAAGTTCGAGAGGTCACATGGCGTCGGGAGCGCTGCGGGGAAGGAGGGGGCCCTGCAGACTGGGGATGCGGGGGTCCACATCCTCATCGTGGAGGGCTTTCTGCTCTACACGTACGGGTAGGGAGGTCTCCTGAGCGCGCTCTGTTCTGATCTCCGCCTTTGGCATGGTCGCTTAGTCCCTGAATGGCCCACGTTTCTTCCCAGACCATTAATCGACGTTCTTGACCAGCGCTACTTCATTTACCTCCCATATGAAGAATGCCGAAGGAGGAGGGGGTGAGTGTTTTAACAACACGCTACAGCGTATTCAAGCGAACCTATCCGAACGGTTTAAAATTTGTACATTCCTGACTTTGCTTGTCTGTGGGTCCTCGAGGACCAGATTTTATTTTGCCGTAGACCATCAAACGGGAGAACTAAGGATGTGCCTGCTTTAAAAACCAGCAGCCTGGCTCCACATTAATGTTGATCATTTTCCTTTTTATAGGTCAAGGAAATACCTTGTGCCAGACCCACCAGGACTGTTTGATGGTCACGTTTGGCCCATGTATCTGAAACACAAAGCCATCATGGAGGAGACCGGGGTTGACGTCGGTAAGCCCCTGGTGTCCTATCACGCCTGATTTTAATCGTGTGCCAAATGTTGTCCGACTTAAAATCTCTCTTCCTACAGTGCAACTGGATGGGGCAATGGCAAGACAGCAGCTATATAATGCAGTCTTTGGGGAAATACAAAATGCTATTGAAAAGCGACTGCAGTGAACAAGGGTGAGGTGTGTGTGTGTGAGTGAGACAGGGAGATAAGGATATTATCCATCCAATTCTATTCAGTTACTTTGATAAATGGAGAATTTTTTTAAATGGATTTATATTGACTGTCTTTCCAAAGTTTATTTGCTCTATTGTTGAACTGAAATGGCTTTTTTCCACATTAGGTATGTTCTGCAGAGGGAATATATTCTGTGTGTGGGAGACCGTGCTTCGCCTTAACCCCTTGTTAAGTGTCAGCTGTTTATCACCATTCAGCTGAGACTTCTAAAATAATTTATCCCATGTCATTTACGGGCTCCAGTTTATACCCGACCTATTTATTGCTTTGACACTTTGAAATGGTTTTCTCTAGATTGACTTGTCAATAAACTCTGCCTCCTGCTTCATTTTCTGGATTCATCTTTTATCATGATTTATTTCATTTTGAGTAAGTGCTGAATGTTTCAGTGACTCGGTTGAAAAGGTGACCGAATTAGTGGGACCTAAGACTCACCACTGGGGGCCTGCCAGGGCACATGAGCATAGAGGTCTCTGGTTTTAGCTTCATGACCCGAACAGCTGTTAGTTTGTAAATGTTTTATATCTGCAAGTGTGTGTGGGGCTGCGTAGCTGATGTGTCCCAAAATAAAAACGAGTCACGCACTCGTACTTATCCGTCATTAGGCGTGTTTTGACAGAAGTGCTTGGGATTAAGCCATTGCGTTGGGGTTTTTTTTTTCTTCTTTTTTTTTTTTTTTACCCTTCAATCTAAATGAAAACAAGAATCATCTGGCCAGTAAAACCCTGTGTGTGGGAGGATGGTGGTAGGGAAGGCCACACCCAGATATTCCAGGGCAAACTGCTAATTTAGACTTTCTTTTATTAAATACTGACTCATTCACTTCAGACTTGAGGTGAATTCCATGTCACCATCCACCCCCAGGTTAACCCCTCTGCCGCCATGTGAGAGTGTGTACAGATGGAGTGTCCAACCTTGAGGTGTTCATCTTCTGCCCTCGAGAAGGTGCTCCTTTTAAAAGATGAAAATGTTATCCCAATGTTTAAAGGGAACAGTTACATAAGTTGTGTGTAATGGCACAGAAAGAGGCGGTTTCTTCTAAATTCCGCGCGTAACATTTGAAGGTCTGACACTTTGAATTCTCGAACCTTGAATGTATTGCGGCATTTATATATTCATGGGAATTTGATTTCCTTCATTTTATAGTCTTTTGTTGTGGATTGTCAGACATAACAGATACTGGCAGTCAGTAGGATGAGCTCCGGCGAGACCACAGTGGGAAGTAAGAGCACACCCAGCAGCTTATGCTTTATTTTAGTTCACTTCTGCTGATAGATGTAAGAAAATTGCTAATCTAACTCCCACTACATAAAAGCAGAGCACCAGACTTATACAAATTCATTTTTTAATATTTAAATGATGACCTGGGCAATATATTTGTGCAATTCACAACTTGATTTAGGTGCCGGTGATGTTTTTATGCTTGAACTAGTGAGGCTTTATGGGCCGATTTCCCGGGCAAGGATTAAGCCTAGTCCTGGACTAAACACGGAGAATCCCCATAGAAAATCCCAGTCTAGTCCAGGACTAGGCTTAATTCTTGCCCAGGAAACTGGCCCTATTGGATATAAGGGCAGTAAAATCAATGTGCATGTTGGAGGCGTTTCTGTTCCTTTGAGAAAAGCTAATGCTATGGTCTACCTCGGACTGAGCCTAGTGGGTGGTTCAGCACTGATCAAGAAGTGTACAACTTGACGGGAGTCTCTGAGATTACCTCAACTCCCACCAACTAGGGGCATGCAAAGCTTTTGCTAAGCTGTTTGAAGCAGAGCTGTTCAAACCAATGTAGTGTAGTGAGGCCGCATTGATTGGTTAAGTCAATGGCCAATGGCCATGTGTGACCCCCCCCCCCCTCCCCTCACAATGAAACCCCCTACAGAGTGTGTAATGAAAACTGCTGATTAAGCCTTGGGGTGTGCTGAGGAGGTCACCCCAATTCTGTGCTGGGAGTTCCCCGAGAGCTTTTCTCACATGATGCTTATAAGAATTTCATCTTAGAAGAACGAAGATATTTATTTTATGCTTGGTTGTATATATGTGACATTGAAAAAACCTGGCCATCATTATGTGAGAAAAAGATCCTGAAAAGAGGGTTTAAAGGAAATTGTATACCATAGTGAACAGTGAGTTCATCTTAATGATTAGTCTGCACTTTCAATATCCAAAAATCAGTAGTCAGATTTAAGTGACTCAAGGTCAAGGAGTGTAGTAATGTTACACTATCCATCTGCGGCTATGTGATGTATTTCCAGTTAACAAAAATAAATTGATCTCTTAGAGTACAAAACGTACTGAATTAAGGCAGAAGGCCCACATAGGTTTTTAAGATTAGCCATTATGCATGTCTGCATTTTCACTATTTCTCAATTGTCTGACCTTATATGGCTCCCCGGGGTCTGTGACGCCCAGCCTGGCTTACTGTAATACTTTTCCTCATGAGAGATAAGTGCTTTGCTCCAACTCCAGACTCACAGGCAGTACAAACTGCATTGAACCGCACCTGCACTCATCGAACGAGGTGCATTACTCAAAGTCTCATTCATTTATTTAGCAGACACTTTTGTCCAAGGCGAAATGCAAAGGAGGAGAATTGGGTCAGAACGCAGGGTCAGCCAGCACCCATGGAGCAGTTTGGGTTAAGCACCTTGCTCAAGTATTTGAGCCCATGACCTTCTAGATGCAGGCACAGCGCCTTCTTAACCCACAGAGCTGTACAATGCCCCATCCAGACATGTTCTCACAACCACAGGATGTAAAATATCACTCTTACCTGGTAAAAGTGACAAAATTTGTGCCACAGGAACTTATTTCAAACAGGTTGTGGTGCAGTCTTGGACCAACTTTTCCTGTCTATGAATGATTCACTTACTGAGTATTAAGTAAAAGAGCTTTCCTATGTGGTGGGTGCATAACATGAGACCAGTCCTGGTACCGAAGCTCTTTCTAAGGGTTTCCATAGCGAAGTGCAGTGGATAAACAGGCCACAGGCTGCCGAATGGCAGGGAGGCGTGAGTTTTGGCCCCCAAACATGTGGTAGGCAGTAGGCACACATCTCACTCCGGCCTCATGTGGCTGAGCCAGATATAAAATAAACAACACAATAAATCTTTACACAAGACATTTTTTTCCTCCCCCATATGGTTATGGTGGAAGCTTTGGAAGATCTCCATAGGAGATCCAGACAGCCCGCTGGAGCAAACAGCCCCTAATCCGCTCAAACCACCAACAGTCCTATGGCTACTGAGGTAAGGCCAGAAAGGAGGACAAAACATCTGTTTAGGAAAACAAAATTCCACCAACTGCTTTCTTTCAGAAGTCAAAATAATAGTGCCTTCCCCTCCCTCATATACACGCAAAACACAACCACAAAGGCGGGCAGAACTGGTTTAATTAAATCTTGATTTTTCATTTAATAAAATGACGTGTCAGATCATTGTATTTTTTGTGTTTCCCAGGTCTTAATCATATTTATGTGACTTCAACAACATGAAAATCAAACCTCTGAAGCCATGACAGCTTCTCTGTGGATAGAAACATGGGTTAGTATTTGAAAACATTCTGTGTTGACTATTTATTTTTTACTCTTTGTTGTGAAGTAAAGATATTTTATTTCCTGTCTGGAAATTAGTAGCTTAGTTAATATGTCATTGATCTAAATGATGAATAATAATAAAAAAAAATGATTTGCTTAACTCGAAACTTCAGAGTTTATAAAAAAGAATTGCAGATATGCTGTTACCTCTTCTTCCTAAGCAACATAACCATATTTTTATGAATATATAACTCGATTATGAATGCATCTGGAAGATTGCCTTCTGAGAATCTTTTTCAATGTATTTGTTGTATGACAGTGAAACATTTCAGGTCTACTTCAGCTCTAAGGTTTTATTATTGTAGAAGAATAAGAGATGTGGACGCTGCAGCCGTGCTCTGGGCCGCCTGTTTTTTATTGGAGAGTTCCTTCAGTTCCAGAAAGAGCCGCAGTCGCCTGTCACCACGGTGATTCATTGTTTACTTAGACAGAGCGACAGCCGCCTTCTTCCACCGCTTGCTGCTAAATATCTGTGGAGTTGTTGGCTGGCTTTTCCATCACAGCTGAAATCATAAACAGGGAAGCAGGTTTAAATGAGAACCATGAGTTGTGGAGGTTGGAGGGGGGAACAACATTGACCTCAGATTTCTCTGCATCCGCAGCTCGGTCTGGCCTCTCGAATGCTGCCCGTGGCCTCTGACCTCAAGTCTGACTGTGTCTGAGGTTCAAGTTCAGTCTCCCACAAGGGTAATTTCCAGATCCAGAAGAACGCAGAGCAGGAGTGCAGTAAACGGCCAGAAACCCACTTCCTGTCTGTAGTAAGAGTAAAAATAGACAGTTTATAGAAAGCCGAGATGGGAGGTGGAGCAGGCCAGTAATACTTTTCACTTAAAAAGAACTTTAACCTACAGTATAATTTCATGTTACCTAGACCATTTACAGACAAATATATAAGTGTGAAAAATTGGGGGAAAAAATGGTGAATATTTTGCAAATTTCTTAAAGAAAAATGTATATTCAGTGATAAAGTTTTAGAAACAGTTATCAGGGCATTTCTCTTCTAGTGTGTTAGCAATAATAGTCCTGGGTACTTTCAGGATTTCAGAACTGCAATGTCATTTACATTGAAATCACTGCCTTGCTTCATCTCCTTTCAAATATGACATTCTTGTTTTTTTCCTGAGAGCCTGACCGAAAAACAGATTTCATTATATGCTTAATTAATCGTGAAAAGCGGAAAAAGTGGAAACGACACAAATACATGCAGTAATAAAACATTTTTGAATTTCCTCTGAAGTATGGCATCACCTAATCGGGTAAATTACAGCTTTATATGAGCTATACACATTCATAAAATAAAACTATCCTTTTCAATAGATATTCGTCAGTTTCCCCGTGCTGGAAAATGCAAACTGAATTTGACAATACTGACAGTAATTTTAGGTCTCTGCTGCCACCTAGTGTTTATTTGTAAAAAAATACATCGTTCACCGAAACTCCACGTGTCTGCATTATTTTTCCTAGTCTAGAGTAATTTCGCCTTGAATTATATGTATACACAATTCAAATTTTGTCAAACCTTGAAAAAACCGCTTCCTTACTGTAACAAGTATTTCAACATTTCTGGACCTAGCAATTTAACATTAGCCACAGAGAGCTTTAAGTCATCATCTGCGTTGCAAATTCATCCGAAGCGCACATGCCTCAAGTTTTATATATACCTTAGCATTTCAAAATGAGGAAAAAAGACTATATATATTTTATCTGTGTGTGCCTAATTTCCTGGAGAACGCTTTGGCCCAGAGCAAGAGCCGCCAATCCCACCGTCGCGCTGCGGGAAACGTGCTCTGGAATGCAGCGGCGTGCGAGGGCGACGTCACGTGACTCCGCCAGCGTCACGTGACGCTGATTGTGTACGGGCGTTAAAATGTGGCAGTTAATCTAAACGTATAGCTGGTAAGATAAAACGGGGAGTAATAGACAGCACCTGTTACCGAAAGAAAGCGTTTGGTGATTCCGAGTCTGGCATTTTATTTTAATAGTTGATAAATAAGGCATTACATTTTATTGTTTCGTTTTCGCTTTCCCGAGAAGGGGAAGTGCGGGTCGGGTCTATCCGGGTTCGGGCGCCGTACCGCTCCGGCCGCTTCATCATAAGCGGCCGCCTTGTTATTCTACGCGGCCGCTTTGCAGTCGCGGCACTTCCGAGCCGCTCTCGTCTCGGTTAAGCGAAAAAGCGGCGAATCCGCTGGCCTTTTCCCTTGTACTTCCCGTCGAGCCGAGCCCGCACTTGCGCCCTTGATTGCAGGCAGCCAGCTGGCCGGGCTGCTTGGTGTCGGCACGGCGGCTCGGTACCGGACCCGTCCATCGGCACGCCGCGAGTGAGCATGGCTCTCCCCCTGTGAGTACCCGCACGCCGGGAGCCTCCGCCTGCCGTCTCCTTGAGTGGCAGCTTGGTTTTTACTCGCACTTTCTACAGACCTTCTCTACCTGTCCGACAGACGCTTGTGTGAGTTAATGATGCCTGGCCTTGTTGCCGTAATAAATTGTACTTCTAGCTTTCAGCTGAACGGTGCGGGATCCGTGCTTAATGACTTAATGCCTGTGATCGATGGAGCCATGAGTAGTGTTTTTTTTTTTTTGTTTGTTTTGTATGAATAACAAGCAGAGACACACCTGGTGTACACATAATATTGTATGCATAATACTGGCCTATACATAATAATAACATAATATTGTATACATAATATTAGCGTATACATAACAACATAATACTATAAACATAATACTGGTGTATTCATAATAACGTTTTGTGTTTTTTTTTCCCCCTCTAGGATGCCATTAACTCGTAAGACATTGTAAAGGGAGTGCAGTGTTTTGCTACGATATTCAAAAGCTAAGCTATATGAGAGCCAGCGGTGAGGGGAAGCCGAGTGCTTGACTGATCCTTTCGGGAGTGCTAGAAGAGGGTGGCCATGGCTGGTGCAAATCTAATGGGGAAGATGAAGACCTTCTTCAAGAAGGAGCCCGCTGGATGGGATTTGAGCGACACGGCTAGTTTTGATTTCTCTCACGACCGGACTGAGGATGAGGATGATGACGCCCCTACATTTAAAAAGTTGCGGGTCGTCATTTCTGGGGAGCCCGACTACCCAGCGGGGCCCCACGCCACCAACGGCTCACTGGTGAACACGGTGGTGGATGACGACGAGTCACTCTTGGATTCGTCGTCGCTCGGCAGCGGTCCGGGGCTCGGCCTGGACTCCTGCGCAAACTGCACCAAGAGGAAAGAGGGGGTGAAGCGGAGCCGGGTGATGAAGAAGCTGGGCTGTGCCGCCCTGCTGTACTTCCTGTTTATGATAGGCGAGCTCATAGGTGAGGGAGGCGTCTCCGGTTCCTGCCCGCTGCAGGCCGAGCACTGCCTGTGGAATATGCCAGCAACGCGATACGCGGGCAGATCATTCTGAAAGTGAAACTGTCCAGCTGAGTGACAATAAGCACATTTATCTCAAATGAAGGGGAGAAGCCTCACAGGTGTTGGGCTCTAACACTGCACAGTGTTAATACTTGTATTGCAGTACTACACTGAGTTAAGTGAACCAAGGAATAATCACATGCCGTAATAAACACCCTTGTTTAGTGGCCTGTCCTGGACTGTAGTAAATAAGACAGATTATTTTTTAAAGAATGTTGCACATTAAATCATTTATACTGTAGGAAAAAGTTCCTGAAAACAAATGCAAACCACCTGGTGTGGAACTACATAGTCATATCTGCAGAATCTGTACTTTTGGGATGTGATATAATCTCACTCTTTACCCTGTATCTGTGGTTGGCGTAGCAGATATTTAAGTCTGAGGCATCTGGCAAAACTGCTTTTTAGGAAGGTGCTTTTGCTTCTGTATGAGGTAAGAGTGATATGTGTGTAGTTTAGATCCTGTGTATCGTGTTTAGTCAATCAGATATGAAATTTGAAAGCAAATTGTAAATCTGGCTGGAAAACAAGACTCATCTTAACCAATTTCACTGACTCTCTCTTTTAAGGTGGCTATGTCGCTAACAGCCTAGCGATCATGACCGATGCTCTGCACATGCTGACAGATCTCGTTGGCATCGTTGTGTCCCTGCTTGCGCTCTGGTTGTCCTCAAAACCCCCAACGAAAAGGTTCACCTTCGGATTGCACCGTCTTGGTAAGACAGCTGTGCTGCTCGTGTGACGTTTCGGGAAGTACCCCTATTCGGTGAGGACTGTTTTTTTGTAAATTGCATGGAAGGGCACGAAGGGACTTCTCGCGTGGCTGCAATTGTAGGTGTGCTGTGTCAGATTCTGTTCTCCATTCTGTGGAATAATGGACAATACATTGTCTGGAGTTCAGCGCGTGAAGCGGCATGGGACTTTCTGCAGGGATATCCCGTAACCGCAGGCTGCCATCGTATTTTCCCTGCTGTCAGAGGAATGTTGGTTTGGGGCTGTCGTTTTAGCGTAGTCCCGGGTGGGCAGTCTGCATGCTTCCGTATTGCTTTTAACTTGCTCTAATTGACTCTTAAGTAAGCCTTCTTCAGCTAATTATCTCAGAATGTAATGTCCGTGGCTGATGACCTGGGAGTGGTTGAGTATAGCCCCTGGTCTTTAATGTTGTTCTCCATCTCTTCACGTCATTTTTCAGAGGTGGTCTCGGCCGCCATCAGTGTGCTGCTGATCTACATCCTGACCGCTGTGCTCCTGAATGAGGCCGTCCAGAGGACCATCCATCAGGACTTCGACATCGATGGGGATGTCATGCTAATTACCGCGGCAGTCGGTGTGGCCGTTAACCTGATGTGAGTGGATTCTTCTGCTGCATATCCAGGCTCAATACAGCGGAAAAAATACAGCAACTGTTTCATGAAGCGTAATTGTCCATCACCACTACCTTATGTGTGCTGCCTGACGTATGACACTGGGGAGTACTGTACCGCATGGCAGTGCCACCATTCCAGAATCGCACGGATCTGCTTGTATCATTTTCTCACCACATAGTCAATGTGATTACCCTGTTCTGATACACATCCATTTCTTTCTACCTCCTGTATGTCTGAACCAAACCCAGTCATAAGTCAGGGACAGTCAGTAACGGTAATTTGAATGTCTATATGATCATTGTGCTGTCCTTGTGCTATCTCGCACATGGCCCTGAGCAGGGCCTGCCCACCCTATAGGCGACATAGGCAATGGCTTAGGGTGCCATTTGATTAGGGGGTGCAAAAGAGCGAGTGAAAGAAATGAAGAAATATCTCAGGTTGCATTCCCTAACATTAGTTATTTGCACTAGGTTAAATGCTTTAGTACTTTTCTTGTTAGGAATAAGGTACTCTGTGATACTGGAATGGTTATAATATAATTTTTTCTGCTACTCTGGGGCGTGGGGTGCTCAGCAGAATCTCGCCTAGGGCGGCGTGACGTACGAGTGTGGCAGGGCTGCCTTGGCGTTACCGTTCTGTGTCTCCCCTTGGTCTGAACAGAATGGGCTTCCTCCTGAACCAGTCCGGCCATGTTCACTCCCACGCTCACCATCACGGCGCCAGCCAGACAGCACACAGCCACGGGAGCCTGGCGGTCAGGGCAGCTTTTGTGCACGCGCTCGGGGACCTGGTCCAGAGTGTCGGCGTGCTCGTGGCCGCGTACGTCGTGCGCTTCAAGGTACAGTGGGCGCCCCCTGCTGCCAGGAATTACACTTGTGCTCTGCGTCACAGACATTTAGCTATTCATGGGAGCCGGAAGGAAAGGATGAAATTGAGGTAAAAATTATACCTCCATCAATAGCACATCTGTTTATCCAGAGCCTTTTGGTCAGTTCCAGGAAGCATAGTGTAAGATGACCATCTCAGGAGTCACACACACACACACACAC
>JAODKL010000009.1:7003307-7060321 GCA_026780765.1 Petrocephalus schoutedeni
TGTGGCTCATCAGAAGCCAGGTAGGACAGAAAACCTCCTGGATAGTAGCCCTCCAGGACCGGAGTTGGTGACCCCTGGCTTAGGGGGTTTCATTTAGAACATACTGCTCCAATACCTGTTTCAGTTTCAGTTTGACATCCTCCAGACCACCTATTTGGTCCCAGCTGAGAGGTTTAAATTCGGTCAGACCAATACTGCTTCTGAGACAGGATGGCTGGACCTTTTTGAGGGCCTCCTGAAAGTGTTGCATGTCTACTGAATGGCTGTCAGCGCCCTGCAGAGGAAGATCAGAGATCAGCAGGAGGGGATGCTCATAGAGACAAAGCAGCACGGCTCCCTTCGGACCCCCAGCATCTGTTAATGATGTCTTCTTTGGCTTGCCTGACAGACTGTGCGGTACCTGGGAGCCCCGGAGAATGGCTTGCAAAGCTGCTTCCCTGCAGAGGGCGCTCAAGTCAGCTCCCACGAAACCTGTAGTCATCTCTGCTAGCACGACCAAATTCACATTGCTGGAGAGGGTCAGTTTTGAGCTCAGCATCTCTAAAATAGATTTCCTCTGACGAAGTGTAGGCACACCAATGACGACCTAGGGAATTAAAAGAACAAAACCCCCATAAAGCCATGTCATAAAGCCATTTACACAGCATCTACAGTGTAACAAAACAAAAATATTTTCACCTCTCTGTCAAATCTGCCAGGTCTCCTCAAGGCAGCATCTAATGCATCTGGTCGATTAGTTGCACCAATGACAGCAAAATGCTGCTCTCTTCCAATGCCATCCATCAGAGTCAACAACTGTGCCACAATTCTGTTCTCAGGCGCATCGCTTGAACGGGCCCGCTTTGGGCATAAAGAATCAATTTCATCAATAAAAAGAATACACGGACCTTCCAAAGAAGCCTCTCTAGCTTGCAGAAACACAGCTCTTAAATTTTCTTCACTCTCTCCCGGCCTTGAACCAAGAATCACGGGTCCGCTTATTGTGACCAAGGAAGCACCAACTTCTTGGGCCACGCTCCTTACAAGCATGGTCTTGCCCACCCCTGGAGGTCCAATAAGTAACACATTTTTAGGATGGGAGAGGCCCAGCTTCTGCAATGTCCTTGGATAGAGAAGTGGTAAATTAAGAATTTCCTTAAGTGAAGCAAACACATCTTCCATCCCTGCTAAACTGATGTTAGACATTCTGGATTGTTGACTTTTATATCTATTGTGAGTCTGTGTCTCCTGTATGCTGATGCTTGTTTTAGCCGTGATAAGACCAGCCCCACTGGAGCTCGGATCTAAACACTCAATAACAACCAACTCAACTGGAGTTTCTAGATGGCTCACGTTTATAATGTGCTTCGCTGACACGTAAGTGCCTTTAAGCATATCCTTAACCAGGTCGTGAATTAAACTGGTAGAAGAACTGTTCTTGAACTCCATTGTCCGAAGAACAATTTTAATGATCACATTCTTCAATTTCGGACAAGTTAGCGCTTTCATTTGGCGTCGGCTAACAGACAAGTTTCTTTGAGGAAGCGAGATGAAGTTTTCTGTGGCACATTTACTGTCAAACTGCAAAAAACCCTCGGCAAGATCACTTCTTGGCCATGCCGTACACAAACAGTCGCCTTCTGTTGTTGTAATCTGAACAGGAGATCCAATCTTCAGCCCTAGACATGCCATCAACTTCGGCCCCATTCTGCATCTTTGTGTACCTATGTCAGGTGGGTCCAAAGGCTGAACTTTCAAACTGATGTCCTCCATGGAAAAAGGTTCACTGCATTAATTATGAGAAGAATCCCAAAAACTTGTATTCTATGGTCAAAATAACGCAAATCGCTGTGCGCTTTCATCTGTCAGCTATTCCTACTGACATGTGTACCAACGTAAACAACCATGCGTTTTCCAGCAGCGTAAACTGGCCAACCGTAAGCTTAGCCTTAGTTTGTTGTAATATTTCATGATTGTATGATATTTATAGTACAACGTTGCAAGTAAATAAAACACTATTAACGTAAAATTTACTACAATGTAAATATTTAGGACCATCAACTTAAAAATATAAAAAAAGAAATATAATATGAAAAAACAATAACTTTGAAACCGTAGAAAACTGGCCGGCCAACCTTTTTATTTCTGATTGGTCCTTCACTTCTCGCGATGTCTAATTTTTAACCCCTTTAACGTCTTCGTGCGGAGGTGATTTGTAATGAAGGTCACTGTGGGAAATAGCTTTTTAAATGGCATCACTTTCTGTAACAGACTTTGTCGACATCGGAGTCCGTTTAATCAGGGGAGCCTCGTGCTTTAAAACGCATTTTAAAGACAGACGAGATCCACTTACGGTCTCCGATCGTACCGCTATCCCCTTTTCGTCCGCATTATTATTTATAAATATCATCGGAACAGCGTCATGACAACCAAAAGACCTTTCACAATGTGAATGTTAGCCAAATATGTAATTGTAGTATGTGAAATTTAATCACGAACATTTCTTCAGGTAGAGAACATTAAAACGAGTATTGCAAACGACGTATTTCTCTCTGGTGACCCCGAACTGAGCTGTACTGCAGTACATTCGAAAAGGGGCTTTAGTTTAAATAAATCTGCATCAGAAATGTTTTTAAACATCAGCCAAATGGCATGCTTTTTTTAGCTCGTAAAAAAACAAAATTGCGAGTAGGTGAGAGTATACTAATTTGAAGTTACTAAAGCGTCATCTGCCTGAATAAGTTGGTTTAACATGCGTAAACATGTGGGTTCTCAGGCTATGAAAATACGCTGGAAAGATGAAGCAAGCTACATTCCCGTGGTACGTTGGCACCATCTAACGGTTATTAGTAGTTACGTTTTCGGAACGTTCCAGAGGGAATACCTCAGATATCTGAGTACATCTTATTCAAATGTTTGCAAACCACACTAAGTAGCATTGATTTATGTTGTGTATAAAGTCACATTGTTTCTGTTGCGTTTAATAATAAATTTAAAAATGTAGCCAGTCGTCCAGCAAACAGGCACAACACCCTTGGAAGGTCTGCAGCCTGCCAACCCCCCTAAAACAGAGATAAATATTATTTGTAGGTGTCCTTCCAGTTAGGTGAGGATTCCAGTGACATGCAGTTTTCTGTACATGGGAGAAAATATACCCTCAAGGTACTCTTATATGCAAAAAAGTGCACAATCTAGGTTGCCTTTGTAGACAACAAAACAATAGTTGAAACTCTCCAGCTACCTCTTGTGTTTTTTTCCTCCTGTTTTATGGATCCTTAACGTTAGGTTAGATTATGTTAGGTTACTTTTATTTAGTATTAAAATATAAAGTTAAAGATTGATGAATGCCACAATATACTTAAAATATGTATTTCCATTGTTAGTAGATTAGCTGTTTATTGTAGCAGATGTCCAAAATACTTTCCCAAGGAAGCTATTTTGGGATAACTGGTACCATTCTCTTGCAATAGGTTCTACTTTTATTTTATTTTTTTATCCCCTGCCCTTCCAACTGCATGAATCTGCCACTGATTCTTGTCTTCAGTGTCACATTTTACTCACTCACATTATTTTTAAACACCTTAAATTACTAAATTGCAGTAGACCACTGGTACATAATAAGTTCCGTTGCTATTTGCTGTGCCTACTCATTCATTTTTTAGAGCCTCTAATTATTAGGCCCACCATTAATAATAAAGTGTGAAAACCAACGGCACGAATATGGGATCTCATTTAAACAACACTGAGCTGCACTATTACTGACGTTTTCATAGCGTCAAACCACGTCGAAGACATAGAGCTTGAGACGTGACAGTAAGACTCAGGACAATGGAGCAGTGCCGAATCCATCCATTAACGGCCTACGACGCCAGGGTGACGTGCTTAAGGAAACTCCTCTAGTCCTCTGGTGAATGTAAACAATGTCACTTAAATTCACTTACAAGTCATTTCCAGAAAAATTAAATATAAAAAGTAGTTTCATATCTAGATGCGCTTTAATCTACTATCACAACTGCAAAAATTAGGTCTGTCTCTCATAAATGTATCAGTCCAACACTGTTTACTGGGAAATTTCGTGATGTTTACAATTATGCTTAATTACAGTACAAGCCTACTGAGAACTATAACGCCTCAGTTATATTTATATTAAAAGATGTGACAAGGTGCTTTCTGCTATTTCCAGTATTAATTGTAATTAATATTATTAAGTAATAATGAATGATACGATGTTCAAGGTGATAATGCAGAGTGAAAAAGCTTTATATCTGAAATATTCTTGTGTCTGTAACCATTTGAATGAATATATTTAGAGTCATTGATTTTTTTTGCAAATCGGTTTGAGTGAAACGATCCTCAGATAAAGAAAAAACAGCAATGCATTGTAATATACATGTACTAGACCCGTGTTTCTATGGCAACCAGTACATCTAAAAACTCATATAGAAGTCAGAGATTGCTGTCCTTGTACAATTGCTGATGGGACAAGTGCGGAATGCGTAGCACAAGGCTCCCCTCATTACATCCTTTATGGTGCTGTTTTGATGACTGAACCTGAGCTTTGCCCACATAGACGATGCGCCCCTGTGTAGGTATCGCCCCCAAAGAGCACGGAAGCCCATGGCCTCACAGTCATCCCTGGCGGGGATGCATAACACATTACAGGCAAAGACTGGTGCATTTTGCCCGGGGACGTTGCAGACATCATTACATGGCTGGCCACAATAAACTAAGACTCTCTGCTTTTATGTATTCAGTGGCTCATCAAACTATGTTGCTGCGGCTAGCGGTTACCATAGAAACCGTCTCCTCGCCACGTAACGCCCAAAAGCCGTCTTCGGCTGTGGTGCCTCCACGCTATGGCGTTTTTAACACGTCGGGTTGGGGTGTCTCTGACCCAAAAGGGCACCGTGTGCCCATAAGTCTATTAAACTACCTGGCCGGCTGTGCACGTTTGATTACATGCGTGGTGAATTATAGCCCTTCCGTCTGCTTAGGGGATAGCGAGGGATGTTTAACCAAAGATAAACAGTGTTGCAACAAATATGAAATAAGCATAAAGTCGAGTGTCTCGGACATGCAAATTTGCCCTTTAAAGTATCGAAATGAAACAATAAAGACAAAAGTAACTAAAAGGGACTATCAGAAAGAAATGAAATGCGAGGAGGAGCCTAATACGGCACTTTCGCTTTAGTTTGGGGAAGGCGAAAGCGTGTCCAGGCGTACGCGTCCTGCGTCCTGCTTCTCGGTAGCTCGGGTTCGCTCCTCGAACATCTGCGCTAGCTGCAGCGGGTGGAAACTGAGCCGCCGGCGGGTTGCGGCACGGCGATGGGTGAGGGAGCGCCGCCGGGGCAAGGACGCCTCCTGCGGGGAAGCGGCGGCGCTGCGCTCCACTGCGCTCTGCTGCGCCCGCGGCCGTAGCCTGGGACGGACCTCCACCCCTGCCTCGCTTCAATACTTCAATAAGTAGCGAAGTGCCGCGTTTCTCACGCCACTGCCGAGGCGCCCCTGCATGATGCCGGTGCCCAGATGCGGCTCTGCCGCCGTAACGGCGTGAAGCTCCGCGCTGGTGCGCAATTGTGCAACCGCTGAAGAGCATTTCGCATGACTCCGTATATCTGACAAGAAGAAGGAACAAAAAGAAGGGAAAACGATATTCCGTTAGTTTCATAATCGGGATATGTGTGCTGTGATCTCCGGCACATGCAGACTCCCGCACGCCACGGAGGAGACCAGCAGCCGTGGTAACTGTAGATTGCATGTTGCTATTATCGACTAAGACTGTGTTTTATTTCCAGTCGAGACGTGCGTTGTATTTCTTAGCGCACCAACATATTTCGTAACGCACCAATACTCGTTTTAATTTAAAATTTGCACCTGGGAGTTTTTATTTTTCCCCCTAGACTAACTTCCATGGTGCAGTCAGTGTTTGGGGCGATTTAACACTGAAGTGGTGTAATTTATACCTGCCTTTTAAACACCGTATTTCCTGTTGCAGAAATTGTCACCATTGGCCGCATTTGAGCAATTGGAATGACATCTGTCCGAAGAAAGCGTATTCTTTCAGGTAAATGAATGGATGTGCAGCGCGTCGTTTGTACTCATTTATCTTTCAGGCTTTTACTGAAATAAATATGGGGGGGTGGGTGAAGTGCGCTGACGCCGTGACACCCGTGTAGGATCACTAAATAAAATGCAGCCCATCGCTTCACAATTGCGTCTGAGGCATAAAGGCCTCTGGAAGCTCAGTTTGCTTCTTGTGGCCACCAGCTTGTCAGCTGTCGTGGTGGTTAGCGTTATCAGTCTGCTCCGACAGCACTGAATTAGCAGCACTGTTTTTTTCAGCAGTGATCAGGCGCTCATTAAAACTTGGTTATGTGGCCTGAAATCCTCAGGACAAGATGGTGACGTTACTGGGAGAAATTAATGGACTGCCGGTACACAGTACCTGGGCAGTGTGTGAGGGTTACAGCCATACTCTCAGGCATAGTAAGCCACATTCTACTTGTATTAATATCCATTAAACTATCCATCCATCCATCCATCCACCCATTTGTAATATTCATCCTTTAATCTTCCAACCGCATCATCCAGTATAGGTTTGTATTGTATTCTCTTAAGTTTCTGTAATTAAAAATAATTGTTTAATCTGCATATTCATTCTAAATATAGCAGTTATTATTTTTTTGCTTATTATTTGCCATATTTCTCAAAAAATCTTTGAAATAACATTTTAAGGTTTTTTTTAACATTTATTGGTTGCAGTAACATATAGTGTATGGCCTTTTCAAAGGCTTTATGTTTATACCTTTGC
Source organism: Petrocephalus schoutedeni (assembly GCA_026780765.1). Classification (NCBI taxonomy): domain Eukaryota; kingdom Metazoa; phylum Chordata; class Actinopteri; order Osteoglossiformes; family Mormyridae; genus Petrocephalus; species Petrocephalus schoutedeni. Next base: position 7,010,098 of record JAODKL010000009.1, read on the forward strand.
AGACTTTAAAACCCAGTGGAGAGACAGGTTGCAGAGACAATGCACTTTGCAATCAGAGGCGATTTTTGTAGTGGTTGTTGGGCATCTGTCCTGCCGTGGACAGACTGTCGAACTGCCCGTAAAAACAGTTTGAATTATACATAGCTGTTTTTTCCCCCAATACAATTATATAAGGTGTAGATGAACATGGAAAGATGTCACACAATGACTGTTTGTTGGCCGGTCTTGGTGGGAGGAGGAGGCCAACAAACATCTTCCAGCAGAATTCCCTGTTGAAGGAGCTCAGTGCTGAGGCCCTCTGGGTTTTAATTAAGGATGTTTGGAAAGTGCAGAGTGCACTTTAGACTGCAGGGTGGATACTGGCAGTGCTAAGCACACGGGGAGGGTAGCATTTAAGAACGATTAAACGCAGCCTAGCTATAAACTGCCTCTTACCCTGTGCATCCAGTGGTGCCTTTGGTGATATCAAAGTTGATAATGCCTATGAAACGTTTGTCTTTTATTGCTCTTTATAACGTGAAATTATGCTCTTGAGATCTCGCTCAAGTTTGATAGGTGGCTGCTACATTTAGAGAATATGCATGTGATACGGATGAAATAAATTTTTGTTTGTGTCGCTGATAAGAAAATGGAGAAATGAGACATTTCTGCAGCCACAGTCACAGTCTGAATGTCTGAGTGATCTGGCATTATGGTCTAAGGAGTCAGATCTGGCTAAGCCTCTTTCAGGGCCGACTTGTGTATCTTTTTTGTCGTGGTACTTAGTTAATGATGATCATAGATGGAATTCAGCGTGACGTTGATTTCACACCAGAAACTGGATTGTGCTGGTGAATAATGCTTTGCTGTCAGGGACAAAAAGCTCTGGGGCAAAAATTCACAGCGTGGTCTGCTTAAGCAGCCAGCCTTGCAGAAACTAACCCTAAGCGCTTACTGTAAACGCAAGTTTGTTTAGGGCAGATACAGGTACTGTGAAAAAGTCTTAGGCAAGTCAACAAAAATGATGTGTAAGTGATCTTCATGTTGGTATTATGTCATAATGTCACCGCTGTTTCTGCAGCAACCATCCAGAAAACCAGTGCATTTTGGAACTCAACCACTCCCCCACCTTGTTCTGCAAATCCGTACCTCACTTAGTCATTTAACTAATTAAGCTCATTAATTGATTGAGCTGGTAGTGAAATTTAACCTATATGTGGAATGGCTGAGGTGCCCCCGAGGAGAGGTTTGGGAACTGAAGTGGTGTTCATCTAGCCATTCGACAAGATATCAGTGACTTTTTGAAGGACACGAGAATTTACATCCATCCATCTTTTTTTCCCACCTCACGAAGTTTGGTACTTTCGGTACTTCGTTTATGTTGGTTTTCCACTGGCTGGTACCGGTGCCAAATGACATCATCGGTAACCGCCCATGAGTGACAACGGCACACCGCGCAGCACCGTGTTTCTTTCGCCAAAGTGCTTTTCCACTGCCATAAAAACTGGTACCGGCGCTGAATAAAAATACAGCATGCGGTGGAAAAGCGCCCTATGTTCTGTAGCCGCAGGGGGCCCATAGCCCATCCCCGAGACCGCGGACACAGGACAAGAATTTCTTAATACTTTTTATCGTGTCACTGTTAATTTCCATATGCTTTAATGTTAAATAGTTTTTTTTCTAAGCAAATATACTCTTGCTATCCAGATAAATAGCTTTAAGCATTTTTTTGACTGCCTACGACTTTTGCACAGTACTGTACATTTGGATTTCACAAAAAACGTTGTTCACCATTTCACTGTTAGCAGTACTTCTGGTAATATGTGGTAGCTACATTTTCATGACATGTTTTTCTTTCTTATCATTATAATCCATCTTCTAATTGTTATCTTTAGGGGGGGAGGCTGGGGGGGGTAAAATCTTTGCATGGCAGCATGGGGCCATGGTATATACACAGTGAATGGGAAAGTTAGAGACACCAATTAGCTTAAGTGCGTATCTTTGGGCTGTGGAAGGAAGCCTCTCTGACACAGGGAGAACATGTGAACTGCACAAGCACAGAGCAATTCAGAGCTCTACGTCTAGAGGTGTCGGTGACAGCCCTACCCACTGTGCCAACCAGCTGTCAAGATAACTATGCAAATCAAGATAGGCTAAAGGGGTAAGGTAACATATAAGTGGCCTGCCGTTAGTTCATCTTTTGTGTGATGATTATGATAAGAGCTTACTATTTTAAATCTTGATATTTGGGTGTCACTGAGGCTCACTTAGAAACACTGCTGTCACACTCCTCTGGTGTGTGAGCGTCGAATACCACTTCTGTATTTTGCATGTTATTCAGTTGTCGTTTGCATGCACTCCTGGCTTCCTGGCCAGGGTGTACCCCAGCCTTATGCTCTGTGCTGCCTGGGATAGACTCGAGCCCCCCTCGACCAGGAAAAACGGTTGAAAGGTGGATGGATTGGTTCTAACATTGGTTACTAGTCTGTATGGTAGCAGTCAAAGAGATATTCCATGTAATTTTTTGCTGATTTTTCCAGAGAGGCCCACGGACATTGCCAGGAGTCCCCTGGCGCTATGAGGTGCCCTGAGCAGGGCAGACGCACTGGTAAGAACGATGGCTTCACCTCACCTGCTTTGTTGTTGCTGAGCTGTGCATGACAGCCTAAACTTACCCCGTGGTTCAGTCAGGAAATTGCCATAGATGGAACCTCAGTTTTGTCTTCTGCCAAGCGTGGCTTGTGGGAGTGTGTGCATGGGCTTTATATGGGTGCACAGGGACCACAGTGCAGAAAACACTGTGGCCAGAACACTGAAGGATGACGATCCCCTCGTCTGTGCACTCCTGCTGTGTGAAAGATGCTAGGAAATGCTAGGAAAACACTTTTAAAATCACAAAATTGTGCGTCAAAATTTATATTCATGATTTAAACAGTTAAAGGTACAGTTTTCCTTATTTGATTTGAATATGCTTTATGAAGGATTGTGTTGGATTTCAGATTTAGTCAATTTTATCAGTGTGTCTAAAAAGCTATGTTTTGTATTTTTTCCCACAGTGCTTTGTGTAATTGATTTTAAGGAAATGTGCTCTCCAAAAGCAATATGGAATTGATTGATGCGCATTTTTAAAATGAAGTGACATTATTAAGCATGTGAGAAGAATGTGACCATTCACCTCACAGTAAAATGCAGAGTAGTAACGTCAAGTTACTTTTCATACCCTGATGTTTATCTAATTTCCTGGAAGCAGACTTCTTAACAGCATTAACGTTTTTAAATCAATATTTGAGAAATACAACCTTGGGAGTGGTGCCCTAAATTTAGACTCCTTACCCTGTGTCAGAATTTGATAGCTGTTTCCAAAGACTCTGCTGAGATCTCGTCACTTGGAAAGCTGCATGATATCATTCTTTACAGGAGATCGAAGCTCTTGTTGTTTTAAGCACCCGCCTAGTCTCAGAATAGCAGGGCAGAAAGGTGGAAAAGTGATGCATCAGTGTTTGACAGGTGGGAGATGCTGAGTGACCTTTGTTGGGTTTAAGTCACATCATACGGGCTGACCGGGGAAGCCGTGGAGCTGGATGTCAAGTGACAGCTCTGCTCTCATCAGCAAATGGATGCAGATGGGTGTGAGAGCATCTGGATTTCAGTGTGTTTTTACTGAACAGGGTAACGTGTCTCTCTGACTCTCCTGTGACTCCCTCTGCGTGCCACAGATCGCTTTGTCACAAGCCTCGCAGTGCCTCGAGCGATACATGGCCGAATGCTCCCTCCTTTCAGCTACTCTCGCCTGCTGGCCTTCCTGTTCTCTGGGGTAGAAGACATCTCCTTATGTAAGGAGGCTCCGCTGGGCCCAAATGGGTGACGTGACTGTAGTCTGGCTGGAATCCTCTCCTCGGCTCTGTTTGTTTTGCTTTAGTGGGAGATGCTAGGTGGTAGAAAGATGCGAATAATTTCCGTTTGCCGAGGCAACAGAGAGACTTCATGTGCACTGCTGTGTATTTATGCTATGCCGGTGCTGGGAAGTATTCAGTTGCAGAGAGGATATGACCAATAAAGTTCACTGTTTTGCCAGTGGCTTTGGTTTAGTTTCCCTCTGTTTGTCTGTTTGTTTTGTTCCATTATTCGTAAGTATCTTGCAGCTGGTGTTTTGGCAGGGAGCTGCTATTTATATCAGAACTTTGGATTTGCAGTGTATGAGCCCCGTGGGTAGCATGTTTTTGCATACTTAATTGTAGCTGCCTTTCTTAGGACAGCAAAAGCGAACGAGTAAACGGGGGACTAAAAACCAGCACTGACAACTCTTCAATTATTGATCTGGCAGGGCAGGTGTAGTGCCACGGAAGCATACAGTCTGTGTACTCTCATTTCATGGAGCCTTAAGGTTAATAACCATGCATTATTCACCAGGGATTTGACCGCTGCCCTGTATTCCGTGGCAGGCAATATGATGTGTGTTTATTGTAAGAAGAAAAAAAAAGTGGGAATTACAACAAATTGAGCTCAGTTTTAGAGACAAACCGGCTGCTTGAGATGTTGGAAGATTTTGTACAGAGAGATAAATTTGATCTAAAACAGCCACAGTTTATTCTGTCACTTACAGAGTCTTCCACAGCTTAAAGGACTTTCTTTTCTCGTGAATTCAGACAGCTTATGTAGTATGAAACAGTGGCATGCCGAAGACCTTATAAGACATGGCAGTTTCTATGTGGGCTAAACAGAAGCACAAAAGGTAAGTTTATCGCAAAGCTTATTTCAGGCCGGAGCAGTTTGAATTGCAGCAAGCAGGGTGATGAGGCCATCAGGTTCTTGTAAATTGCTTAACCTCGCCGCTGATTGCAGCACCGTTCCAGTCCCATGTCTCTATTGTTAGACCTGGCTATGCAATTCTTCCCATTATATTGGCAACATTTCAATTGATTCGTTAAGTGATCTTGCGGTAAAATTTACTTCTGCCGGTAATGACAGAACTTCTGAAGAAGGTGCGATGACTTCACTACGTGGGGGCGAGCGGCTCAGTCTGACATTGATCGATGAGCACTTTGTCTTGCATTACTTTTCGGGGATTGGAAAACAGTCGGCCGACGTGGCTGTGGGGGAAGGCGAGAAGAATCCGTTCTAACAAATGATCCAATTAAGTGTGTGGAAAGTCTTACCTTGCCAGGCTTGGTGTGGTGTCTGAGTCGCATGCATGCTGGGGAGGGATGTTACGAGAGAGGGCCCTAGTTACTTGCAGTCACGTAGCCTATCCCTGATAGACTCTAGGTAGCCAGTGTACTTGGAGACTAATCACAGCTTGTTGATGTTCTTTTGTTACATATGAGCTTTAAATTTTTTGTTGATGTTCCTTTTTTGTAATATATGAACTTTTTTTTTCTAGTTTTGGTTAGAAAGTGCTGTCAGGCTTGTTGGTTAATGAATAATTATTTCAGTGCTGCTGGCTCGCCTGCTTTGGCCACCACTGACCCAGCACAGTGGGCTGGGACAAAGCCACTTAGGCGTGAATATACCATTTCTCAGTCTTTCCGGCTGAAATGGATCACGATTGGGGAAGACCTTTAAAGAGACCTTTGGAAAATTGGCAGCAGGTTAATGTCAGTGTTGTTTAAATGTAGCATTCACTGACAAGTTTCATTTACTTGATTGTTTGTTTGTTTACATGAATTATGCACCAGTCTCATTCAGTAGTCATGTTACTACAGCCGTCAGTGAGTGTTAGTAAGTATATTATCCATTAACTTGGGTAATTCTGTTAGTCTTTAGCACTCTTTTCTGGAAGGAATTAATGAAAGTCCAGCTCCCAGATTTTATGGAGGGAATGAGTAACAGTGATAAAGATTCAGATGGTGATATTTTCCTAATGATATTTCCATACTTGTGGGTAGAATTACTAATGTTTTAGAGACGTTAAGCCTAGTTAAATGTCAGGTCAAAGGTGACACTGAGTGTCAGTTCCACCCTGTTGCTAGTACCAACGAAGTGTGCAGCTTTGCTGTAAGGCAGCTGCAAACGTAACAGAACATGCTAGAGTTTCTCCTGTTAAAAAGGAGAGGGTATTGCAGATTTTATGCATCAGCAAGACCTAAATGTCATGCAGGGAAATTGAGAGGGAGGAAACTAGTTTTATGTTCATGCTGGAAAATGATTAACTTCAGAAATGTCTGAAGGCATCACTTGAAACTATGTCAGGCGATCGGTACTCTTGTTGGGGGGAAGAACAGGCACAGTTGAATTTACGAGCAAATCGAAATCTGACTCGGTGAAGGTGTATGTGCAGCGAGTTGAAGGGGGGCCTGGTTTCCCGTAAAAACCGGGACAAGTGCGGACACTTTCGGCATACCAGATCGACCTCTCAGCTCGCCGACCGCCTCGCAGAAACACACTGCCTCGAGGTGTCGAAGAACGCGGGCACTCCTGGAATCCACAGAACGCAAGCCTCCTTGCTCGCTGACGCCATTTTCAGGAGCAGCGGTCCCCAGGAGCTGCTGGGCACCTCGCTTCCCTGAAGTGGCCGTCTCGCCATGCCGCGCTACCTCCTCGCCTGGTATCGGACTCGCTAATACTGACTTATGGTGCTGTTTACACAAGGATGACTACACCCAAGGAAATGGCTGGGAAGTGGCTGAGGGCGTTAGTGCCATGGAGAGGAGGCCAGACGCCCCCTGGCAAAGACCCTAGACAAGGTAAAGCTTATATGCAAAATAATAATATTGATACATTGCATGGTGCAGTAAGCTGGAGGATGGGGGTTTAGATTGACACGCTACTGGGCACATATACTATAGGGCAGTGTTTCCCAGGGACCCACAGATGGTCCACATTTTTGCTCCTTCCCAGCTGGGAGGGAGCAAAAACAGAGCCCTTTATTTAAAAACGCATCCTGAGTTACACATGCCTGAAAGCATTTGAGTTTTATATAGAGAATTTGTGACTGAAAATTCTGTAGTATTTTCTGTGTCACCTCAAAGGAAGTCCTGCAGATGAAACAAGTCAGCTGAACTGAATAAATGTCCTTTACAATTGTAAAAATTGCATGAATGTATTAATCACAACAGCTTTGTCCTTATCAGTCAATACCTGTAGAAAAGGACTCGTTATCCCAACTCCCTGCCTGCTATTTTGAATTCAATGCCAGTGACAAGAGAAGTAATTAAAATAATCATTCATGCTAGTGCTACGAAAAAGCTGCATTATATAAAGATCCCCTGAGTGTCTTTTTTTCCCTGTACATCAGACCACATAAAATCTGGGCAGTAATGCTGCACTTGAATTTAAAAAGAATGTGTCTTACTTGTTAGAAAAAGGACTGATTAGAGCTGCTGATTCAGAGACTGTACAGTCATCCACCATACATTTATCTTATATATGATTAGTATTAATCCTAAATATATATCTATTTCTTTTCCCGTGTGACCTTCTCTATTCTATTAGAAAAAGTACAGATTTGTGGCAGATTACACATACTGTAATGGGGAACAGATGGTATATTGCCATTAATCTGCCAAATAACTGTTCTCATTAAAATTCACACTCTATAGACTGGCCTTTTTCATCATACGGTATTTAAATGCCATTATCTTGGAGAATTTTTGGCTCATTCACTTAGTTGTTCATTTTTCAGAGGAGGAACGGCGCGTGAAAGCCAACGATCGTGGCTACAATGAAAAGTTTCTGTATGCTGTAAGTACTTTTTCTGTCTGCTGTGGCTTTCAAAATATTCTGATCTCTGGAAAACAAAATCACCTCAAGGGTGTAACTTTGGGTTGAACATTGCCCCCCTGTAATTTATACCCATGCATAAGCTCCTATTCACAAATGAAATTATATTTCTAATTTAATTATATGTTTTATATGTGTTATTTAACTCTCATTACCAGTGATCAGAACTTTGTTTGTAATGATTACCTTGTCTGCAGTATAATTTTTATACACTGAACAGGGTTCCTAGTTGAAAGTCAGTGATGATCACTTCTCCAATCAGGAGGGCAAATAGAATCACATGACACAGTGATGGGAAACGGGACTGGGAGTTTCCTCTTTGGGTGTTACGGGGCCAGACCTACACAGCCATTTTGAGTCAGAGGTACAGCAGAACTTAGCCACCGCCATTGCTGGAGGAATTGCACAGGGAATCGTATGGGGCTGGCCTATTGTCTTTGTACACAGGCCTATTAAAACAAGGGACAGCTGGACTGAACAAGCGCAGCCCTCCTAGTGGCCTGACTCTGCCCCCTTCCTGACATTTGCTGATTAACAAGCAGTGTCCACCGACGAGGTGTATGTGTGGAAAAGCATACGATAAGGGGTACAATAAAAAATTAGCGGGGAGTCACAGGATATTCAACAGTTCAGCATGCATTGTTTGAATTTCAACAGCTTGTCAAATAATAGTTTTTAGGAAATTTATTTCCTAAAGTACAACCCAGCAGAGCCAGTAAAATTTGTAGTGTACACACTTCAGTTCTTTTTACCGAGATGCAGCCCACTCCAGACTTAGACCGGCATTCACTGGGAAAAATGATGGCTTGTAACTGGAACATATTTGCACTGTTATTCCATCGTGACAGGTGTGTTGGCAGATGGTTAAAAGGATGAGACCAAAACCAAAGTAGATGTTGCCTCGCCCTTCTGGGACAAGGGTTTACGTCTCTGCTGTATCTCCATGTGTGTGGAGTTTGCATGTTGTTGTAATCGGGTTTACTCCAGGTACTCCGATTTCCCCCCATGGTCCAAAAACCTGCTGAGGTTAACTGGAGCTGCCAAATTGGCGGTAGGTGTGCTTGTCTGAGTCAATGTTGCATGAGGCTTCAGGCTCACTTTAACCTGCACGGGATCTACAAGCAGATTTGTCTTGTAGAAGGAATTTGGTTTGAACCCACGATTCTGAAAACATTCTGACCACAACACCACATCCTGCCCAGTGGGTATCTCACTAATGAGTGCACTTTCTTATAACAGAGATCTTAAAAACTTCTGAGCCACACATCCACCTGTGTTGTGCCGTTTATGTTATGGTATGGCTATTTAATGCCATACCAGGCCCCAGCAGACATGAGGGTGAAAGTGTAGGGTGTATTAAAAGTGCCGCTCTCTGAAGTTCCTGAGTGCCCTTATTATACCAGTGCCCCCACCTCCTTGGCCCTACCCCCGCTCTGGTGTATGACGTCAAGCACCTGCCCCTCAAACCAACCCTAGACCGCATGGTACAGAGGAAATAACCATGAAAGTTCATGCAAGTGATGGGAAATTGACACAGTTGGAGGGCTGGGGGTGGGTTTCTGACTGCAAGGAATTCGACAAAGTAGGTCATTTGTTTTCTATGCTTTGTCCTTCTGAAGAAGGCCTCACCTTGTCTTTTGGTAATCTGGGTCATCGTATTACCCATAGCTGCTATATCTCACATGATATGCTGATCTTCAGGAACTCCAAAAAAAGTTCTCCCATCATCTGCTCAGAGATCAGGTTATCCATAAATAATGTAAACCGAGGGCCTTATTCAGCTGCGTTGGAGCAGAAGTACTGGTCATTGTCTTGAATTAATTGAATAATCATTATGTTGTAAGCATTCAGGTACCCTGAAATTCTAAGCAAAACTGTGTTTTTAATTTAGCGACCCTCCACTCGGCAAAGAAAAGGTCCCATATTTTTAGGAGACAGAAACCACCAGCATTTAAACTTACGTAATGTGAGACGAGTTGGGCGACTGGCAGATCTTGATCTACATCCAAGACCATTATTTGAGATAAACTACCACAAAATTACTAGGTCAGTGATCTTCCCAAAAATGTTCAGTAATGAAGGACTGGTTTTCTCTAGAAACCCAATGCTTATCACGATGTGCACCTTAATCTAAAAATCATGCCTTACGAGATCAAGATTAGAGCTCTATTGCCAAAGCATACTGCAAAATGTCTTATGATGAATTATAAGCAATTTTGATATTTTCTTTTAGGACAATCGCATTAAAACATCAAAGTACAACATCTTCACCTTCCTGCCCATCAACTTGTTTGAGCAGTTCCAGCGAGTTGCCAATGCCTATTTCTTATTTCTGCTCATATTACAGGTGAGTTTAGATTACGTAGATTCATGAATAAGTGAGTGTGATGTGTCTACAAGCATGAGTCCGCTGTCTGCTCAGAAATCTTGGCTGCCTGACAGGCTGCCTTCAAAGCCAGTTGAAATGCATGTGCACTGACCAAAGTGGCATATTATTCCTTGGCAAATTGGCGCACACACAGTAAATAATATCTGACACCACACGTGACACCCTACGGAGGGTCCTTCGGTGACCATTTGGCTTTGAAATCGTGTGACCTCCCCACCTGTGTGTTTGTAGCTCATCCCCCAAATCTCATCGCTGTCCTGGTTCACCACCATCGTGCCTTTGGTGTTAGTGCTCACCATCACAGCTGTGAAGGATGCCACGGATGATTACGTGAGTATTCCCCAAGGTGCTCTTTCAGGTCACCTTGCCCCCCCCAAATTAACGTCACGAATCTGCTTGGCTGCCGTTTGCCCCTGCACGCACGACTATCGTAATGTTAATGTGTTCATGATAGGCAGAAAGAACCATGATTTGAGTCCATTGTGATGATTATCGTTGTAGCCTGAATGTTGCATAGTTACCCCCCTTGACTGTATATTGATGCATGTACAGTACTGTGCAAGTCTTAGGCAGTCAAAGGAAATGATTTTTGAATGATCTTCATGCTGGTATAAAACTGTGGTATTTTGTCGGTCAAAGTGTGTCAGCTTAACCATTTCAAAACTTCTACTAAAATCACCAGTATTTGCAGCAACCATCCAGTACGCCCTTGGATTTTTTTGACTGAACCACTAGCACACCTTGTAAAGCTAATTAAAAAACTAGACTTCTTTAAAATAATTTGATTAATTTTTAGGTAAGCTAGATGTGAAATGTAATGAATACATGGAATGACTGAGGTACTCCTGAGGAGAGGTTTGGGAACCAAAGTGGTGTTCATCTACCTTCCAACAAGTCATCAGTAAGAAGATTGGAATACAGAAGAAATTCCTAGTGTACTGTGCTATTCTTCATTTGTGTATGTTATAATGTTAAATTCTTGTTTTGTTCTGAATGAATATACAGTTACTTCCCAGAAAAATAACTTTAAACATTTCCTTTGACTGCCTAAGACTTTTGCACAGTACTGTATCTCACATATATTTATAATATTTTGTCATTCATAGTACTGGTCACTCCTGATGTTAACTAGATTAACGGTGGAAAGATGGTGATGCTTCTCTTCTGATATATTCTTAACTGTTCCCGAGTTCACCATCAAAAACTCAAAGACTCTGCACATGCTCAGAGCAGAACTCATATCCTTGGCTAATTGGATGTATTGATAGCTGCGTATGTGGTTCCTTTGGCTGAAATACCATGTGCTGTTTTTCTCATATGCTTTAGAACTCAGTGTAGGCATAAAGCTGATGCAATAATCCATGTTCCCAGTAATATCAATTTAAATGCGCATTTCCAATCTGATTTGCAGTATCATATGTTATTGAGTTGTTGGAAGGAACAGAAAATGGTATAAAATCAAAAATATGTGCACAACAACTCAATGTGAAACTGTTACTGATATCTCTCATATTTTTATGTCCACCATACCTCAAAACGACCTTTTCTGGGTTTCAGTTCCGTCATAAAAGTGATGAGCAAGTGAACACCCGCCAGTCTCAGGTACTCATCAAGGGAAAGTAAGTGTGGGATTTCTTTTGCAGTGTCACTAGTTTACACCTTCATTCTACAATGCGGCCCATCTTTTAGGAGCACGGGTCACATATAAAGCAGCATAGATAAACACTGACCATGCCATCTTGTGGAATGGAACTGTGTTTGTCATCTGACAAATGATACAAGCAGTTTAACTAGAGGTGACTAGATCGGGTCCAGAAAGGTGGCACGGCGATGCATTGGTTAGCACTGTTGCCTCACGCCTCTTGGACCAGGGTTCGAGTCTTTGCCAGGGTTCCATGTGTGTAGTTTGCATGTTCTCGTTGCCCTGCATAGGGCAAGCAGGTATAGAGGATGGATGGCTAAATCAGTAGTAGTATATTCCTGGTGCAATACCAAACAAATCATGACACACTTTCAGTAGCAGAAAGCATGGATGTTGAGGATGGTATGCTTTATGCTTTGATTGGCTGTAGAGGGGCACCAATCAGCAAGACCCTTGTCATTCCCTGACTGCGCTCTTTTGCAGGCTACAGAATGAGAAGTGGATGAACGTCCGTGTGGGAGACATTATCAAGCTGGAGAATAATCAGTTTGTGGCTGTAAGTGGCAACATCCGTCTCCAGCCTTAATATGGAGGGATGGTGGGATGGTGCTTCAGTTCATTCTAACAATTGTTTTCCTTCAGTATCATTATGAAATTATGGGAGTAAGTCAAATGATCACAAAATAAAAAGGTTTCTTTGGCAAACCACATGAAAACACACAGGCGTTATTCTGCATGATAGACCGCCAGAAAAGGTGAAACCACTGGAAGTGTTGTCTATTTATGTTCATTAAATGACCATTATAATGGAGAGCATTTCAATATCTTTTGTCACTGTAGCTGCTAAATTCACCCATTATCATAAAGTTGTCAGAATTTACATTGAATCAGTCTTTGAAAAAAAATTTTATGCTAGATTCTGGGCTTATTCTACGTGACGGTGCCAGCGTGCATACTTCTGCACGCTGGGCTTTAAACTGCAAGAAACACTGCCACACCCCCACTGTCTTTTTACTTAGTTTAACCACAATATCTCCTCCTTTGAAAGATGTTGTGGCTGCTGAGCTGTCCCTTTCTTTACCGTGACTTCAGAGCTTATCGCTTCCATGACATCCCTAAATAATAGCACACGGCGCACTCCACTAACCAAATTTAATAAACATAAGGATATGCCAAATTTATACAGATTACTAACTTTTAGGTGTCGCAATATGCCTCTTACTAAGTTTAGGTGCACTACTAATCTGTTTCTCAAATTGTGGGGGTGTAAGTGTTGTGGTCGTCCGTTTAGTGCTGAAAAGCCCTGCAATGACATACAGTTTGTTATTGTCAGAATAAAATTTACTTAAATTAAACAGTCAATTTGATATTCTGGAGGAAAATCGTCGCTAGTGTCCCTGTATGTTTATTCAGTATGGATATGGGTGTGTGAACTGGTGTTTGGATAAATAAAGCTGCCTTTATTGTTATGACTCTGATGAAGGTTGGATCACCCTGTTGAAAATGTTTGTATCTGAACTCAACAGGCTGACCTGCTTCTCCTGTCCAGCAGTGAGCCTTATGGACTCTGCTACATAGAGACGGCTGAGTTGGACGGGTGAGAAGATGGGGCCACACCATGGCTTCTGGGCCCGCCCAGTGTTGGTTAATGTAGCCCGTTTTTCCAGGACAGCAAAACTGCACTTGCAACTTGAAATAAAACTTCACAAGTGGGTCTTCTGCCATTCTGTTTTTGGACTGATGTGCGAATTTCTTTGGCCAGGGAAACGAACCTGAAGGTCCGTCAAGCTTTATCAGTGACTTCAGAGCTGGGGTCCGATATTAGCAAGCTGGCTGACTTTGATGGTAAGCGTTGTTTTGTGATCAGTTGTCTTGTGGAGGTTAGCATAACTTATAACCAGGGCTGCATTTCTTTATGGTATTATTGCCTTTTTTCCCAGCCCCTGGCTAATTGTGATTCTGGTGTTCGGTTTAGAGACTGAAGTTCTCGAAATGGCTGCCTAGGTAATCGCGACAGCTTAGTTAGAGGGAAATTTGGCTGATGGTGTCCTTCCTGCGTGCCAGCCTGTGCAAGGCCTGTTTTTATTTTGGTGTTCAGGTGCATGAAGCAAAGTGACAGGTTCTGGACCAGTTTGTGATGATGGAGCTAGTTTGTCTTTTCATCTTCCAAAACAGCCTGGCCTTTCCAAAACCACTGGGATTCAGGAAAATATATCAGGAAGACCTAGGTTCCCTGGACTCGAAGGCAACTTGTAATAGGTCCCTATAGTTTCTAAGATAATGGCAAGAATCTTTTTTTCTTATCCATGCGTACAACGGATTTTAGACCTAACAAAGTGAATTTACTCAGATGAAACATTCATTAATGCGACACTTATTATTCTAAGATCCCATTCCCTGCACATTAGAGTAATAACTGCTGAACCACACTTCCATTTGCCTGACAGGTAGCCATTCAGCCTTATGTTGAGATCAGCATTAAGGTCAGAGAGATCTCACCCCTGTGGTGTACTGTACATGCCTTTAAGCAGATGAGTTTTTAATTACCTTATGTGGTCTCCTGAGCCAGGTTTAAATCCCAACCCCTGTAGATATGGTAGATATGGGGGGGGGGGCTCTGTTCTGTTGTAGCAAAAAGGAGTTTCACATGTAGGTCAAGATAAAACTAAGGTGTGGCGTGTAGAGGATGCTGCTGCCCGCCATTGGACGCCACCGCAAGAAATATCTGTTATGTGATTTTTGATTGGGTGGGAGAGTCGCGTTACATGTAAAAGGAGTTCCAGTTTGTTTGGCCCAGTTGTAGCTTGGTCTTGTTCCCTGTGTGCCCCCCCCCCCTCAGGGGAGGTTGTGTGTGAGCCACCCAACAACAAGCTGGACCGGTTTGTGGGGACGCTCACCTGGAAGAACAGCAAGTATCCTCTGGACAATGAAAAGCTGCTGTTGAGGGGCTGCGTGCTGCGCAACAGCGAGTGGTGCTTCGGGCTGGTCGTCTTTGCAGGTACTCTGCCGCCCAATCCTTAGAAGGAGAGCCCTCAAAGAAATGTGATTGGCTAAGCAAAACAGGGGCCCTTCTTATGCAGTGCTCTGAGCTGTATGCTTACGGCTGCGTCAGGGGTGTGAGAGCAGAATCGGGCCACCAGTTGCAAATGTCTGATTATGAATTTCCTTGTTTTGTTAGGACCACAGACTAAACTAATGCAAAACTGTGGGAGGACGGCGTTCAAAAGAACCAGCATCGAGAGACTGATGAACACTTTAGTGTTATGGGTGAGCCGATCTGTCTTTGCTTCTCCCTGGAGCTCTCCTGTGTAATTACTGATGGTAATTAACATGCCACGGTAAGCGTGGATTCATTACTGGGAACTGACAAAGCAAGCATTCGGTCTCCAAGGTCGAGAGAGCAGTGGATTACACTTGCATATCCTGGTCCTGTCTAGATGTTTGGCCTCAGGACCACGTATTCCAACTTTCTGTTTAATATCCTCACAAGTCTTTTTGTATTAATGTGTGACAAAACCCAAATATTTATGCGCAAATAACAGATCGACCATAAAATGTGCTGTTCTGAGAACTGACTTCCAGCTGCCTCTTGTCAGATATTTGGGTTCCTTCTGTGCATGGGCATTATCCTTGCCATTGGGAACTCCATCTGGGAAGAAAAGGTGGGCAGAAAGTTCCGGGTCTACCTGCTGTGGGACGAAGTGCTGAGTGATGCCATCTTCTCTGGGTTTCTGACATTTTGGTCTTACATAATCATCCTCAACACGGTCGTCCCAATATCCCTCTATGTCAGGTAAGAAAAATGTGGGGGTGAGCACCTGCCGTGTCTTAATCACATTTCAAGTGCTGTTACATATTCATGTAATATATATATATATATATATATTACACTTATATATAATATATATAAGTGTAATATATACTCGAGTATACATGCAAAAGCTTAAACGTGATTGGCTTGGTACAAATACTGGCTGCATGGTGAACTATATATTAGCTCTGTGCTACACCTAAATCATTGCTTAGATATGTAAGTAGCCAGAGGTGGACATTTCAGGTCCAGAAAGTAAAAGTCCAGACCATGATTTTGTTTCAACCAACCAGTTGAGTACTCTGGGACTGTGATTCTTTATACTTAACTGACTGGTTGAAACAAAATCTTGGTCTGGACTATGGTGCTATGGAAACCAATTGATTGTCAATATAGGTGTCAGATTATTAATTTGGTTGGCTAATTGAGCATTCATTAAATGGCAGACCAAGATTTGTTGTTTGTTGGGGTATGAAATAGATCTAATTCATTTCCTTCGGGTCTAATTTAGGTTAAAATACTGAACCGGTTTATTATCCACTGAAGCGTGGTTATGGCTGCTGTCTGTCTCTGGGCGGGGTTTGTGTGACTCATGTCTGTGCCGTTCTGATCCGCATGTCGGGGTGTGCAGCGTGGAGGTGATTCGGCTTGGGCACAGCTACTTCATCAACTGGGACCGCAGGATGTATTACGGTCGGCGGGACACACCGGCAGAGGCGCGCACCACCACCCTCAATGAGGAGCTGGGCCAGGTCGAGTACATCTTCTCAGATAAGACCGGCACCCTCACGCAGAACATCATGGTCTTCAACAAGTGCTCCATCAATGGAAGGACCTATGGTACGTCGTGCAAATGTCCAGCCGCCGAAGGAACATTGGAATCTCGGAGAAATATAACGCCTGGCAATAACTGCTCCAGACTGCTTAGGGCTATAATGATTTTTCTTCTTTTGTTAAGGTGACATTTACGACGAATTTGGGCATAAAGTGGAAATCACAGAGGTATGTCTTGGAGTGATTCGACCTGAAATGTCCAGATTTCTTTTTCTAGAACTGAACTGTAGCGAAAACAGAGAACTGATGAACATGACAATACAGAAAACGGAAAAAGCCCAGGTGAAGAAGAGCTTGAGATATGTTGCCCAGCAACTAAAGGGATTACATGGGACTATTACATGAGACACAAAGAGTTTCTGGCCTCTTTTATGAAGATAACCTTTCCTTAGGTCTCTGAATTCCTGTATTAGCCAGGAGCTAGCTAGTATAGTTATTACATTGTCAGATGAACAAATGACAGAATGACTTTGAATAGACATGATAAATAGGGGTGATAAATAGAGATGATATAATCTATCTAATGACATGTCATTGGTGTATGAGTTATGGCACAATAAAGGTATTTAGATCTGTTTATGTTAAGGTATTTGGTTTATTATCCATTATGCCAGCAGGTTCAGTCTTGTCTTACGTTGAACAGTAATAAATATGGTTTTAACATGCTTACTTTTACCACATCCATAGTAATGCCCAAGATGCAATATGCTTTGAGCAGAGTCTGGATTTAGTGCCCTGGACAGTAGGAGTAAAGATTCCTGCCTGTTTGTTTTTTTTTGTAGAAATCCCCCTGTGTAGACTTCTCCTTCAATCCCCTGAGAGACAAGAAGTTCCGTTTCCATGACCACAGTCTGGTGGAGGCTGTGAAGCTGGGTGACCCTGGGGTGGAGGAGTTCTTCAGGCTGCTGGCTCTGTGCCACACTGTCATGCCCGAGGAGAAGAACGAAGGTGAGGTGTTAAGTGAGCGGCGTGCCGCAACTGCAGTGAAGGACACTTCTTACCGTGAGTGTCACTCCTCATCAGGGACATATTCTTCCTGATTGGAGGGTTTTTTGGAATCAAGGAGAAGAATGTTGATCTGTGAGTAGAATTATCTGCTTTTCCTTGAACACAGCAACCTTTCTTTGTAGACGTTACATTTATATAGGACATTTATATGGGACAAGTTTTGTCCCAGGCAATATACACCTGAGAAATCAGGGTTAGGTTAAGGGTTTCGCAGTGAAATCACTCTGCTAACCCTCACATGGGATTTGAACCCAAGTGACGTGGGACTTGATCTGGTGACCTTTCCATCACCTAACTCACTGTGCCATGCATCGCCATAGCATGCAAGTACGTTGTTTGTAGATGGGATCTGGGACAAATTGTGGCATCGATTAGCAATGGGTGGTTAGCAGCAGATATACCTGGTCCTCTCAGCCATGAGTGCATTAATGCTTAGGGCAGCTTAGGCCACTGTAACCTAGAATCCCAGCAAACGTCAAGGCCCTGTCCCACTTCGGGAAGAATGGAAGGGTTTGTTTAATGAGCGGCACTTGCGTGTGAGAGCTTATGTCAGCCTAGCAAGGGAAGCTCCAGGCTTAGGAACAGCTGAACGGCAGGGTGTTCTGAGGGTATCTGCTGGCAGAGTGGTGAGGTTTCGGTGAGATTTCACATGGGGTTTTCCTGCGGGGGTTCCCAGCGGGGGCTGTGAGCTGTGGCCCATGGTTTAATCTCAGGGGAGCTGGTGTACCAAGCACAGTCACCGGACGAGGGAGCCCTGGTCACCGCCGCACGCAATTTCGGCTTCGTCTTCCGAGCCAGGACCCCAGAGACCATAACATTGTACGAAATGGGGAGGCACGCCACCTACCAGCTTCTGGCCATCTTGGACTTCAACAACGTCCGCAAGAGGATGAGCGTCATCGGTCAGTAGCACGGCAACTCGCACCCGTATTACATGTCGCTGTCATGTGGATGGAAACGATGTTCAAAGCAATTGCCAAGCTCTAGGGCGCTTCGCTTTAATCTCTGTGAGCTTTGAAATTGTTTATTTTTTCTGAGACTGCTCGAGAGTTGAGCTAGAAGGTAATGTTCTCCCCCCCCCCACCCCTCCCCCCGTGACTCAGTCAGGAACCCCAAGGGGCAAATCAAGCTGTATTCAAAGGGGGCCGACACCATCCTGTTCGAGAGGTTGGCTCCGTCCACCGAAGACCTCGTGTACACTACCTCAGAACACCTCAACGTAAGTCACGCGCCTCTCCGCTGCGCCTCCCCTCTGACTGCCGCCTTGATGCGAACATGTAAATGTGGTGGGGCGCATGGGGACATTTACAAAAAGAATAAATACCTTTGACTGGCCACATTCATTTGAGCCATTTGATTCAATGAAAAGAACCATATTTTTGATTATTGACGTAGCATAAATAAGAATGTGGGCGGTTCAGTTTATGAGAATTCAGAATAATTGATTACAGTGAATATCATTTTAGACTGAGGTATGAATGTATACCAGGGGGACTCAAGTATTGGGTCCAAAGTTCATCAGCCATACAAAGCCAAGGCCCAGGGCCTTGATGGTACTATGATGTTGTATAATGTACTACTGCCTGACTCAGCGATTTTTATGAAGCCGGGTTTGTTTGGAAATTGCGTTTGTAATGCCATTTAATAACTCCAGCTTACCTAAGGAGTTCTGCGTCTAATGTTGATTATTAGGTTGGCAGGTAATTCATCATGATCAGATTGCTTTCCTCTGTCTTCTACCGCAGCAGGAAAGCAGATGTTATTTACACCAAAGCATGCTGCACATTAAATGCCATCAGCAGTAAAGAGGCATTCCCCGCCTAGTACAGGAACACTCTACATGCCACAGACCGTGACCAGTCACGGATCCGGGCATCCTTTTTCCCCAGGAGTCTGTTTAATGGCCCCTGGGATTTGGAGGTTTCGGGAGATGAACCACGTGTTGATTTTGTGTCCTGTCATTGCTGTCCATCATTGCAGAACAGAAATGTAGCTGGTCAGGATGACCTTTCTGCCTCTCCTACTTTGGTCTTAGGAGTTTGCAGGAGAGGGCCTGAGAACGCTGGCTCTGGCCTACAAGGATCTGGAGGAGGATGTTTTTGCAGAGTGGATGGAGAGGCTGCATGAGGCCAGCACGGCGCTGGAGAACCGCGAGGACCGCCTCGCCTTGCTCTATGAGGAGATCGAGCAGGACATGACAGTGAGTTCCTGGTCGCTACCTTGTACTGTGGCCGAATATGACAGCCCAGATCTTTCTGTTCCTCGAACCCAGACTCTACCCTGCTCCTTCTTTAGCTGTTAGGCGCTACTGCCATAGAGGACAGGCTTCAGGAGGGAGTAGCTGAGACCATCGCCTGCTTGACTCTGGCCAGCATTAAGATCTGGGTTCTCACCGGAGACAAACTCGGTAACTATGATTTCATGGGGAAACAGCAGGACCCGCGAGCTCACGTGGCAAATGCCCGGGACACCTTCGCCTGGTAAGTCTAACTGGAGCCTGCTTTCCCGCCACGACGCAGAGACGGCCATGAACATCGGATACTCCTGTAACATGCTTAGGGATGACATGAGCGACGTGTTCATAATCACGGGACTCACGGCGCTGGAGGTACAGCGGCAGCTCAGGTCAGCCGGCCAAACAACCAGTAATGAGGAATCTCTGTCGTTTGGAAAAGGCTGCTTCTGTGGTTCATATTTGAACTGTACCTTGATTGCAAAAAGGCAAATTGTAAACCACAGAATTCTCCTCCACTGTATTTGTCCTCTTTTTCTTTTTTTTCGTAATGGAGGAACTATACTTGCTAATTGAGATGTGTCTGACAGACTGATAGAAAATGCCAAACTGCGCAGTAAGTGTTTAGCTCATGTTAGCAGTAGCAGGCAGCATCTCTGCCAGCCAAAGGGCAACATGTATGGTCACAACATGCTGTGTCCTGATGTATGTACCGCTGTCCGGGTTCTCACATCAAGGACAGCCAAGGAGAAGATTCTAGGGCCTGACCGGGAGACCACTAATGGGGAGAAGGACGCAGAAAAAATGGACCTTTACAGGAACGACTCTGTGTTCGAAGAAACTATCACATCAGAGTATGCATTGATCATAAGCGGCCATAGCTTGGTAAGGTCTTTGACTGGTGGACGGTATTTCTTTAGTTTAGTCTGTTGGTAAAAGCTGTAGCCAGGGAACAAAACAGCATTGCATAAAGTCACAGACTAGCTCTGGTACCCTTAGCTGTGGATGGGGAAATGCCACTTATTATGTGAAGAAAAATAAATATAGATACTGATGGAGGCATTAGGCATAAGTCATGAATATATTTTCAGCTGAACAAAGAAAATGAGCGTGAGTATGACATTTTCTCTGCCTATATGATGTGTGCATATTAATGCTGCCTTTGCTTCTGCTTGTGGTTATCGGCTGAGGCGACTCAACTGTTGTTCAGGGAGTCCCTAATTCCCCAGGCTCTTAATTAAACTCAGAGTCCCTGCTGGAGAAACAGTCTCCCTGTACTGATCCTAGCTGACACCCTTGGGATGACCATGCAGTAACAGAACCCAGTAAAATCAGCGATGTACTATGTGAGCATGTCGCTCGCTGTCATTTACCACCGTCGTAATGTCTCACTTTGAATTTTTCCTCTAGCTTGACGATGTCATAGTGGGGACGGGGTTTATAGAAATTACCGCTATGTGGCACCCAACAGGCACACGCCCTGGAGGCGGATCTGGAGCGCCTCCTGCTGGACACAGCCTGTCTGTGCAAGACCGTGGTCTGTTGCCGTGTGACGCCCCTGCAGAAGGCCCAGGTGGTGGACTTGGTGAAGCGACACAAGAGGGCCGTCACACTGGCCATCGGGGACGGGGCCAACGATGTTAGCATGATTAAAAGTAAGCGTGATTCACAAGCACCCCCCCCACCCCCTACTCGTTTCCCTGTCCCCTTACCCCTATCCCCCGCCTCACACTGGACACCATCAACATGACAGTTTACAGAAAAGCCTTGTTGTTTTTTTGGCCTCTAAATTAAATTTATGGCGCAGTCATGTTAGGTGTGGACATTTATATAAGCTCGCTGTCCACTGACATTTGAGCACCTTAGGGAGACTGGGTTGTGTCATGTTTTATCTGCTCGGAAAATAGTTTAATCAGAGTGCAACTGACCTGTTAATGAGTGATAACAGCTTCAGTCGGCGATTAAAGCACCAGAAGGATTCAACAGTAATCATCACCTGGTCACTCAAGATAATCCACAGACTTTGTAGCGAGCAGTTTAATGTAGGAACTATTGGCTTCTACCGCACTCCGTACACCAGTCGCACCACTGTGCAGAAGCTGTGAGCACGAGCATCCCGGTTTAAGGGCTGGCAGCTGATAATTATTTCTTGAGGAATATGTATCTTGCCTCCACAGCTGCACACATTGGCGTGGGCATCAGCGGGCAGGAGGGCATGCAGGCCGTGCTGGCCTCAGACTACTCCTTCGCCCAGTTCCGCTACCTGCAGCGCCTCCTGCTGGTACACGGCCGCTGGTCCTACTTGCGCATGTGTCGCTTCCTTTGCTACTTTTTCTACAAGAACTTCGCCTTCACCCTGGTGCACTTCTGGTTTGGCTTCTTCTGCGGCTTCTCTGCACAGGTGAGCTCACTGAATCACAGTCACCCGTGCGCCCTAATATCCAGACATGGCTGTGTAATAAAAGATGTCATTCGTGGAAAAATATAGGCTTCAGTATTGATTATTGATTCAGATTATAGCTTCAGCTCAGATGTTGTTCAGCTGAGTGGAACACAGTGATCTTACTCTCTCAGCCCAGACCATGTACAAAACCACTGCTAGATTCCTTAACTTCTGTAAAAATTTGCGAGATTGAATGGGATTGCGCATTTATTCCTTGTGAAAGATAATCGATTACCACAACCCCATATTTCTTTGTCTTTCCCTACAGACCGTATACGACCAGTGGTTTATCACACTCTTTAATATAGTCTACACATCTCTGCCGGTTCTTGCTATGGGACTATTTGATCAGGTATGACTTACTACCTGTTTGCCAGCCTCTGTCTCTTGTTGTTCCAGTAAGGAGGAGAGACTGTTTGTACGTCTGTAGATCGATATCTTATTGAGTGCATGAAGCAGTGTAGATAGCAGTTACAGGATATGCCATTACAAAGCATTGTGATGTCGAACAGGTGTGTACACCTGTCTGTTCATGTATCGATATTCGCTACATAGCACGTATCACACAGGTTTGAGTGATCTGTTGTGAAATATGCATATACCCTTCAATTAAATTCAATTCAATTCAACTCAATTCAAAAGAAAATCAAACATTAAATGTACAATTATTGTATGGACGCACCTGGTAGTCCATGCCTGTTGTATGAATCCCAAAATTAATGTAGAATTAACACAAAGGGTCATTGTCACAAACTCATTGCAATAACATAATTTTCCAAAACTTTTTATGCACTTCATTGTGCAAAGTGTTCATTGTGCCATTGGTGTAGTTAATCAGTTTTGTTACCTACAGGAGGGTTAACCCTAACCCTAACCTTACCATTTATTTCTGCATGAAACAAAAGTATTTTATCAAATCCAAAGTTACTGAGATGAGAAAAAAATGAGAAAACTAATGAAAAAATTGAGCAAAAATATTCATCTGATCATACAGATCAATTGTTTATTGTGGGTTACATGCAATAAAAAATAAAGCAAATATTGTAAATTATTAACTTTTTATCCTCCGTTGTACAAATTTTTAAAACAAAATAAAACGGGTAACATCGGCTTCCCTGTGAGACACTAACTAAACATTGTGATTTGAAGTCCGGCCTCCCAGACCTAACGTATACACTGTCACGTGTCCCAAAGGACGTGAACGAGCAGAATAGTCTCCGGCACCCCAAGCTGTACGAATTGGGCCAGCTGAACGTGCTGTTCAACAAGCGCCAATTCTTCATGTGCACCCTGCACGGCATCTACACCTCCTTCGGGCTTTTCTTCATTCCCTATGGGGCCTTCTCCAGCAACGTCAGGGACGATGGGTCCCACATTGCCGACCAGCAGTCATTTGCCGTCACCATAGCGACGTCCCTGGTGATCGTTGTGAGCGTCCAGGTGAGCACATGCTACTTGGTTAGGGTGCTGTTCCTGCAGCTGTTTGGTTTGTATCACGGCACCTCTGAAAGCTCCGCCCACATGCGCCTTCTTTAACCACCATGTGCATCTCCATCACTGATTATGCAACACTTATGCAATCAGTGCATTACCAACCATCTGATACATGTATGATGCACATGAAGCAACTACTAATGTAGTGCATGTGATGTGGATGTGGATGTTGTGGATATTGGATGTGATTCTTCCCTATCGGGATATGATGCTATGCGATTCTGTATGGTAGACACACAAACTGTTTAGAGAGGGGGAATAAGTCTAAATATAAAATTATTGGTTAAAAAATATTGGTCACATTTTAAGTAATAAAGGCCTCTACTAATATTTAGACGTTAATTATAAAACTTTTCATGATAAACTTTTAAGGCGCTGTGCTGATGCAGATCAGTGAATCTTACCATCCCTATTAACTGCCAAGCCCCAGTAGATTTGGTTGACTGAAGCAGCGGTTAGCTGAGAGGTTAAGAAGGCTGCCTTATAAACCACACACTGCCAGCTTAAGTCCCATGAGGAATTTTGTGCAGCACCCTTGAGCAAAGTACTTAACCTGAATCACTGCACTAAAAAAATCAGATTTTTAGAGAATTAGAAATTGCCTGTGAGAAAAGGGTCCAACTAAGGGTATAAATATAACAGCATGAAAAATTTTAATCCTGTGTTTCTTTGGAGGTTTGAAAGGTAACTGCCTTTTCTGAATGCTTTTTTTGTTCAGATTGGACTCGACACTAATTACTGGACTGCTGTGAATCATTTCTATATCTGGGGGAGCCTGACTGTTTACTTCACTATATTGTTTGCTATGCACAGTAATGGTATTTTCACTATATTCCCAAGCCACTTCCCTTTTATCGGTAAGTCTGGCAATCAAGATTTCTTATATCTTAACTTTCAGCTAAGATATACTCAATTAAAATAGACTGTCTGCTTCAGCTCTTGTTGATCTCAGGCACTCTCGAGCTAAGTGTTGGTTGATGTTAGTATATTAGGTAATGGTACCGTATAGTGCTGTCCTCTGTGTTTGGGTTTAATGTTGAGCCAGCTAAACCCAGCCTTGCTCTCATTGGCGCCCAGGCACCGCGCGGAACTCCCTGACCCAGATCAGCGTCTGGTTGGTTATTCTCCTTACCACTGCAGTGTGCGTTATGCCCGTTGTGGTGGTCCGATTCCTGAGAACTGACCTCTACCCAACTGTGACTGACAAGGTATGAAGCAGCTCGCTTTTTATGGGCTCATACGGAACACATAACAGCAGGATGCTAGCCATGGAGAATCAAAGGCTGCGTGGTAATGACCACCTTTAACTGTTAAGGAGAGTCACAGATGGTGGCCTAGTGCACATGTTAAAGCTTCTATGATTATTATTCTGGAAAATGCTTTATAGAAAATGTCAAAGATGAGATAGTTTTCTCTACATATATGCTTTTGCAGTTCACTGATTTTTGTTTCTAAAAAAACTATTTGCATAGCAATTTACATAATCACACTAGTACATAAAAAAAAACCCGGGTTCTTCATGTGAGATTTACTGCCATCTTTGACCCTGTCGTTTTTCACTTTCCCTGCCACTTTGTTATGTCACGTCACACGGACATTTCTCCAGGCTTTTGAGCGTTTTTTTTTCACTTTGACTTCCAGGTGCGCCATGCCCAGCAGGCCAGCAGGAGGCAGCGTCCACAGGAGCAAAACCTGAAACGTGTGCGGCGGACCAGCTCGCGCAGGTCGGCCTATGCCTTCTCCCACCAGGAGGGCTACGGGGAGCTGATCACATCAGGGAGGAACATGAAGGTGGCCGTGCCCGTCTTTAGCCTTCTGAGGAAACGGGGCGAGGCGGCTGTTGGCTCCATGGTAGCACCCTGGAGCAGCGGCTCAGGAACCAGGGAAAGCGAGAACACCCAGGGCCAGTAAGGAACTGCTCTGAGCCCGGAGGAGGCACCCAGATGGAAACACATGCCTGCTATGTCAGCTCAATCCTCATGAATCCAGCACAGCTTCTGAAGAGTATTTGGGCAATACTTTAACTCCTATTGGCCACTGTGTTTTTACTGTTGCAAGTGCTGCACAAACAACTGTGCATCCGTTTTCAAAGGCAGAATTTAAACCAGGAATTGTTCTGTAAAATGTTGGCAAGGTTGTCACATTTTCAAAGCAATGTGTTTCGAGTGCAGTACATTGTGTCATACTTGTGGTTCTCCTACCCAATGAAGGCTAGATGATGGTTCGTGTTTATTTGGTCATGTGACCACTGGTGTCACATTTTTGCCTAATGTGACCGCTGGTAGACAGCACAGAGTGTACTGTATATAATTTTTACCAACCTCAGCTAATGAGCTACAGTTGTCAGACTGAGTACTTCAGGGGAACACATTACACATCTGGAAAGAGTTGACGCAGTTAAAATTCGATACAACTGAAAGTCAGAGGATACCGCTTAAGAAGACCTCTTTCAGCACAATTACTATCGTAATAAATTGCCTTTGTAAACATTTTTATCTTCAAAGATACTCTATTTTGTCAGCTTTTGCAAACAGCCAGTGTCGTCGGCGTAATATTTTTACTCCATGCCAATCGTTTCGGTTTACTGCTTCCTGACTCCTCCCCCCCGGTGACAAAGGAGCAATCGCCGAGGACCATTGTCACGCACAGAGATACAAATAGGCGAAAATGTAAGAAGGATCTCGAAGGGACTGCAGGCTGTCTTGGGGCACACCTTCGGCAGATCCGCTAAGGCTGAAATTCCCAGAGCGTCATTCTGTGTGCACGTCGGCGAGAAGCTGCGACCCGCACGTGTGTGTGTGTGTGTGTGTGTGTGTGTGTCCATATGCTTGGTGTCCCCGTATTACACTGGGCAGGGTGTTTTATAATCTTTACTATAAGCCTTACTAAAGAGCATAGTTTTCCGCCCAGGAGTATCCCACATGTGATGATGGCTTTGACATATTCCCTCCGTGATTTACAAAGAACTGTGTAATGCTCTGTTGCTCTGATATTGTCACTTGTGAATGGGAAACGCCAGCTAATTGCAGATTGACCATTGATTGTACATACCTGCATGGGTTTATATATTTATATATAAAGTGCCACTTTTTATAACATGATGAAATGTAATTTCTTTTATTTTTTTAAACGATTTATTTGAATGAAGGCCCTGTTTAAATGGAATACATATGTGTATAATCAGAGTTCACAGCCCTGTGTTTATTTCAGTATGAGCCGTGGAGCACAGGTCTATACCTTCCAGCACAGGTATACACGTCATAAAGGCTGTGCTGCTTAGTACCGACCCACAGTGGCAAACACAGCTCCTACCGTCTTTACATTTGCAGATCTCCTGACCTTTTTTTTTTATTTTTTTTTTTTAAGTCCTCTTGGGCTCTTGCACTCTGACTCATATGATTTCTCATTCAGCTTCTGATACAGTCACAGCCCTGCTTCTTATACCTGGCGTGTCGGACCGCCCTTCCCGACGCGGCCTGATTTTCTACCGAACCACGTAGTCAGTGGACCATGACAGCTTCCAGTAATACATGAAGTTTCCAACCGCTTGTCACTCTCAGGGTCACCTCTCCCAGGCAGCAGCTGTGCAAGGAAGCCAGGGTGCTCGGGTTGGAGCCAACATGGCCTGCAAAAAACAGGCAAACTCCCCACACACACACCCACAGAGGAAGTGGGATTCAAATCTCTAACTCGTGTCTCATATCTTACACAGAGCAATAAGAATTGCATCTTATTCTATGGAACTGGAAAAAATGACCTTCCATTTTCTGTAACCGCTTGTCCAGTTTAGGGTCGTGGGTGTGGCCGAAACCTATCCCAGAGGCTATGGGCACCAGGCATGGAACAACCCGGAATGGGGTGCCAACCCATCGCCACGCACACATACCATTCACACCTATGGGCAGTTTGGTAACTCCAGTTACCCTCAGCATATTTTTGGACCTGTGATGGGGTGGCGAAATGGTGTAGTCATAAGTGCCTGGACTGCAAAATCAGGAAGATGAGGCCTGATTTTCTTGATATTATACAGGGTAAACTTGTAAGATGGGGGTAGTGCCATTACATGCTCAGCATGACAGCTGGTCATGTAGTCTTACTCCTAGGTTCCTGGCAGACCCTGAACAGTTATGTCATTATGAAGGGCAGGGAAGACAAGAAGCTCATTCTTAGAGAGATTAAGCTGGAGGTGATGGTCCCTCACCCAGCCTGCAATGTCAGCCTAGCATGGAGAGATCAGAGCAAAGACCATGGTGTTGTCAGGAGTGAAGGTCAAGTAGATCTGGGTGTCATCAGGGTAGTAGTGGTAGCAAAAGTCATGTGACTGGACCATCTGACCTAGACAGGTTATGTAAACAAAGAAGAGGAGACAACCAAGGACAGAACCTTGGTAGAACACCGGTTACCTAATGTGATGTGGACACCTCTGCACCTCAAGCCACATGGAATGATCTCTCAGAGAGTCAAACCAGCGCAGAGCAGTCACCATGACGTCAAGTTGAGAATGGGTGGCCAGGAAGAGTTGGTGACTAGCTGTGATATTGGCCAGAGAGAAGTGTAGCAGGACCAGAGCAGATGACTGGAATGCTCTTGCGGCTCTCAGTTTCCACAGCAGCGAGGAGGACAGCCCGAGTTGAGCAGCAGTCACCCGCCTGACATCTGAACAGCACCACCTGCATTTGAGAAGCTCTATTCTGATGTCCGCATCGGATCATGCTACAGCAGTGTTTCCCAAGCCAGTCCTCGGGGAGCACCAGATAGTCCACGTTTTTGCTTCCTCCCAGCTCCCAGTCAATCAAGAACACTGAATACGCATGTCATTATAGCACCTCCCTTCTGCACTTGGGAGGCTAGCAGCCAGCACCTCCTTTTGACTGACAAAGGCTTCCTTACCAATATACGTGTTGCACTGGAAGTGCAGTTCATTGACCCAATTACATTAGGAGAACCAGACTGAAAATCTTGCTTTTATGTCTGCCAATTCAGGCACAGCACAGGGAAACTTACCAAGGGGGACCGTCCCCAATGCAATTTGGACCTTAATCACTTAGTGGAATTAGTGACAATTACTAACAATCTATGGGAAAAGGTGATAAGACTTATCTGCAATAGCAAATTCAATTCTCCTAAGCAAATAGAGTCATTGGCTTACAAATGAACAGAAAATTCAATAAATCCTACTTAACATGATACATGATACTGCTTGTCACGTGAAATGTAATAAATTTTACAATTGTGGTGATATGAATTGTTGGCATGCACATTGTCATTTACCTGGTTTACCTGCTTTACAGGGGATGCGGTCTTTTCCAAAATGAGTTTTCATAAATATACAAAATGTCCCCCCCCCCCCCCCATCAAGTATCATTGAATAAATCCTGGATTCTGGGTGGGAAGTTGCACATGTACATGTCAGAATTCTTTAAGTGTGTAGCTTTGATAAATGAGGTCTCTGGCCTGCATAACGGAACCCAACCCATCTGTATGATACAGGACATATTGAGCTAGACAAGCTGTCCAAACTTCAGTACGGTTGGTTCAAGCTCGCTAAAAACAATGTTATGGATCAGCACCACTCTGAGCTCATGAGCCTTGACAGTCTCTGTTCCCCACAGAATGTAAGTGGCAGCCTCCATCAGATTCACCAAGCACAGCACCATCATAGCTCCTGTCGATTTCCTTCATCAAGAACCTGTGAAGCCAAAGTTTCCACAGAGCTGAGACATGCAAGTCTTGTGCTTAGCATGTCAGAAAGGACACTAAACCTAGAACAGGATTTTTAAACAACAATTTCAATCAAAATGACTTGGATTTCACTTGAGCACTGAGTTCTTGCTGTGTGCTGATTGGTCAGTCTCCTATAATCAAGCACGTGTCACTAATGTTAATGTGAAACAGCTGGATGAGCCTTTCAATCAAGGAAACGAACCAGTCAAAGCGCAAGAAGAACTTTTCTATTTAGCCGAGCACAGGAGCCTTTCAGGTTTAAAGTAGTTAGTAAAGCATGAAGTAGTTCAGAGTGTCCTGTCTGATATGGATTAGGTGGTAATCCTACTTCTGCTGTTTTGTTTGTTAGATAGGCCTGTCTCTGTTTTGGCAGACAACACCTATGTGGTAGGTCAACTCTGTTTCTACAAGCAACAGGGAAACCTTTAAGAACATAGTTTCTTCTGGTGCTAGACATCTACACATCCGGCTTGTCATTAATATTAAGCACTTTAAATTATATTTGCACCTCTGTTGCTTTTGCACAAATAATTCTAGTTCATAATTGTGACCAGAAGGTGGCACCATATTTCAAAGTATAGTCTAAACAAGCATCAAAAATCAATAGAAAAGTTATTTGGATAACTTTTTTAAGTGCTTTGTAGACACTAAAAATAATATATATGTGTGTGTGTATGTATGTATGTATGTATGTGTGTGTGTGTGTGTGTGTGTGTGTGTGTGTATATATATATATATATATATATAATACACTAAGGCTTCAGATATACAGCTTTTTATTTCAAGCGGGTTGAAATGAAATATAAAGTTCAATTACTGTAATTTATATTTGTAAAAAAATAAATAAATAAATCCATTACCATTTTATTATAACGAGCGGAATGACGTTTATGTATGAAGCCGTGATGGAAGTCGGTCTAGCGCGGTGTCTGAATTCTGCCGAACTTGCGTCCGTTTTCAGCGGAGACGCTGACTGCATGTGAATCACGTGGCTCCACTATTTTTAGCGATAAAACTGAGATACCGAAGCCCGAAGGGGGGCACCTTGACGTCAAGGTCACTATGACCATATAATCTCTATTTACATGTATCTGTATTGACAAAAAATACCGTAGGAGTCATTTATATTACCAGAAGACACACTGGATCGAGGTTGGTGAGATTTTAAATAGTTCCCTGTTGCTGTTAAACTATTTCTTACTCCTCCGAATAGTACTTATGTAGAAGTTGTGCTCTCGTTGTCCGAAGTTCCGTTTATCATGAATATCAGAAAATCCCGCAATTGAAGAAAGATGATTGAGTCGCCACTCTTTTTTTTTTTCTACTAACTGATTGTTAGAACATTAAATCACTGTTTCCATGTATTTCACTGCAAATCCAATTTTATTTATTGGCATGGGAAATATTTTTCATTTTACTATAAAATTCTTATCTTTAGTAACCCCGTTAATGTTTTCCACAGCAGGCATTAAATTGTGTGGATATGATCTAAGTGCATATTCCAGGCTGACGGAGAGTAGGATTTCTTGGCTCCCGCTCTCTTGCTGCCCTCGTCACATATCCAGTTCTCGCGAATCTGGAGTGTCCCACATGACACGGCTGGCACTGTGAGCTGTAGTGTCACACCGCAGATCCCAGGCCTGTGAGCCGACCGTGTGCGCAGGGGTAACCGGTACAGCTTTCTGCCCGAGGGAAGATGCCCTTTGACATCTGACTGCGAGCTCTGTCTCAGATCCCGCGCCTCTCCCACAGCACACCTGCACCTGTAACGAGCAGGACGGCCACTTGAGACATGTCCTCCCTGCTACGTTGCGTGTCCAGCTGCTCGGTGCCCTTGCTGCATCCCGGTGCCCTGCAGAAGACCTCTGGGATAAGATCCTTCAGAACTTTCCCTCTCTTGTGGAACCAACAAGCTTCCAAAGGTATGGAACCGATACCCTTGGCAAATTCCCTGTTTTTTTTTTTTTTTTTCCCCTCAGTTCTCAGTATGAAGTCTTCCTGCTGAGTACCTGTTTTCTTTCATACCATGTCTTTTGTGTTTATTTCAAGAGTTTCTGAACAAATATTGTCTTCCAGCTCTTGAGCATGTTAAATCAGTGTAAAGCATAACCGGGCGCAGCATAAGTTGTGGATAATGTTCATTTAACGCTGTGGGATTAAGCCCCCACCCCCCTCCACTGAGAAACTAGCTGCTGCTTGCTGGTGTTTACTTAAGTTTCATTCGAGAGAGGTCACGTAAAGGTGAAAAGCACATTCCAGCCTTAGGCTTTTTTCTTTCCATTTTTCTTTTTTTGTTGTCCTGGTCCTGAGCATGATTTTGTCATAGGAGCCTTGCGCCAAGGTCACAGCCCTTGCGCGTGTGTGAGACTCCGCGTGTATCGCTGGTTCCTCCTCGCGTTAGTTAAGGACAGGGAACTTGTGAGCCGGCCAGGCAGGGGAGGCCTGTTGCAGGGCTGTGGGAGCGGCAGACTGCCAAGCAGCTGCTAATAATGTCTAGCTGGAGTTCACCATGCCAATTAAGGACAGATATGTGAAACTGGACCCTGACTGGAATACATCAGCAGGCTGACCAAGGCCTCTGAAACGGGGATTGCATGAGGCTTGTCCTCTTTCCTTTTATTTTGAAGTTGAGCTTAAAACAAGCAGCTTCTTGGAGCAGGTTGTAAAAGACTTTTGTGTCATCTTCTGTGTTCAGTACTACTTTACTTAACTTTATGAATTCACCCCTCGCCTTTAAGTAGTTTCTTCCAGTTCTGTTTCCTGACCCCCCCGCCCTCCCATCATGGTACGGTCGAGTACTGCTTCCATTCAGTCATTCTTTACATAATAAGGTTTCATAGTCGTGGTGGAATGGAGTTGTGACCTTTTTGCAGTCGGGACTCAGGAAGTGGCTCATCGCTGAATGGGCCTATCAATAGCTACCACTGGTACTTCTTGGTAGGTGGGCCTCACAGTGCAACCTCAGTATGAATGTTGTCACGTGTGTCTATGTCCCAGGTGTCCGATACTCAGACGTCCTTGTGGGCATCCCTAAAGAAATCCTCAAGAATGAGCGGAGAGTGGCGGTGTCCCCTGCCGGCGTGCAGGCGCTGGTGAAGCAGGGCTTCAGGGTGCAGGTGGAAACTGGAGCCGGGGAGGAGGCAAAGTTCTCCGATGACCAGTACAGGGAAGCCGGAGCCACGGTGGTCGACACGCAGAGCAGCTTCGATTCAGATCTTGTCCTGAAGGTGAGCATGATGTTCATCTAACTTGACATAATGGTGGAAGTGATTGTCATTTTTGACACACCACCGCACACGGTGCACAGCAATGAAATGTGTCCTATGCATTTAACCCATATGTGACATCATGACATAGCAGTACGTCCTGGTCTTGGGGGCACCAGTCTCACCAGAGATTCCCAGACCTCCCTCTCCCCATCCACCTCCTCCAGCTCTCTTGGGTGGGAATACCAAGGTGATCCCAGGCCCACCGAGAGATGTAATGTGTTCTGGGTCTGCCTCGGGGTCTCCTTCCAGTTAGACATGCCCGAAACGCCTTCCCAGGGAGGCATGAAGGCATCTTAGATTCCCGAACTATCCCGAGCTGGTCCTTTCAATGTGCAGGAGCAGCTGCTCTACTCTGGGCGCCTCCTGAACATCTGAGCTCCTCACCATCTCTAAGGCTGAGCCCAAACACCCCATAAAGGAAGCCCATTTCTGCCACTTGTATCCGGGATGACATTCTTTTGGTTACTACCCAAAGCTCATGACCATAGGTGAGGATAGGATCAACTGGTAAATCGTTAGCTGACTC
This sequence comes from Petrocephalus schoutedeni, assembly GCA_026780765.1. Lineage (NCBI taxonomy): Eukaryota > Metazoa > Chordata > Actinopteri > Osteoglossiformes > Mormyridae > Petrocephalus > Petrocephalus schoutedeni. Next base: position 7,043,169 of record JAODKL010000009.1, read on the forward strand.
GGCTCATTCAACACCGCTATAGAACGGTACGACGTTTGCATAATCGTTGACGCTGCACGGATCTGCCTGTCAGTCTTCTGCTCCATTGTCCCATCATTCCACCTGGTTGCAGGTGCGAGCGCCAGTGTTTAATGACGCCCTGGGGAGGCACGAGGCTGAACTGCTGAGGCCCAGGTCCACGCTTGTGAGCTTCATCTACCCAGCACAAAACCCTGACCTCATGGAGAAGCTCTCCAGCCAGAAGTGCACCGTCCTGGCCATGGACCAGGTGCCGAGGGTCACGATAGCCCAAGGTTACGATGCGCTGAGCTCCATGGCCAACATTGCAGGGTGAGATGATGTAATTTTCTGTGAGGACCAGCAGGAGACACTACCTGGCACAGTTACATGTCCAGAATATTTGTGCAGGTTTCCCCAAGTACTCCAGTCCAAAGATGTGACTTTGGTTTATTGATGCCTCTAAATTGCCCATATTGAGCCTTAGACTTGCATCTCGTCCAGGGTTTCTTGTGCAAGATTACTACCTGTGGTTGGGTTTTATTTTGTTCAGGTACAAGGCTGTTGTCCTGGCTGCCAATCATTTTGGAAGATTTTTCACTGGCCAGATCACTGCTGCTGGGAAAGTACCACCAGCCAAGGTATGCGCCCTCTGCTCTTGTCACGTGTAACCATAATGCAGGATGGTGGGCATGAACACCTAAAACATCAAAGGCAAACTTGTATCATCAGTGTGTCTGGAGAAATTAGGAGGTTGACATCTCGGTCACTGTGTTGACGTCTGTCCCTTCGTTGGCACTTTTTCACTGGCATGCAGGAACCAAGCCATACCCGACTCGTACCGCGAAGATAGACTAGTTATGGTTATGGTTCCAGCTCGCTTCGGCTCTCCGCTGCAGTAGGGTCGGCTCGGTAAAGGTGTTGCTGAGTCTGGAGAGTGCCAGTGCCGTAAAACCCAAGAGATGCTGCTCTACTGTTCACATGGTGGACATCACGATTTCCTAATTTTGTAGCACATCTATGAGAATTGCTGTATTGTGTTGGCATCAGACGCTAGCTGGATTAGCATTTGCCTGTGTAAATTTGCATTAAGAATCCATTCAATTTTCAATTTTTCAAGTTCAATTTTCTAAAGTGTTTTTAAGCATGTGGCTGGAAATTTCACAGGTTTTTGGGGATGCGTCAATACATCATAATGTGTGACGCTAGTAATATTTTACAAAAAATATATAGAATATGCCCTATTTTCCTTCCGATAATCTACAGTATGTGCAGAACACCGCTATCTTTGTGCTATCACCAATCAGATGGTGTTGATGCAGCCAGTTTGGGCTAGTAAGCAGGGCCACATCAGCGCGGGTCCGGCTCGGATATGGCTCTTTTGCAATGGAAAACGGCCAGTTCGCAGCATGGCTCGCTTCAGTTGATGGCGGCAGTGGGAAAGCGCAGTTTGATTGACACGTTGGTCACTCTGTACAGATCCTGGTGATCGGTGGTGGAGTTGCAGGTCTGGCCGCGGCAGGAGCTGCCAAATCGATGGGTGCCATTGTCAGGGGATTTGACACCAGGTGAGCCAGTCATGACTTTTTGCACCAACTACTGTGTAAACAAGGCTGGCTGCAGCTCCCCTTGTTCTGAGGAGGTACGGTACCGTTTCTCCCCTGCTTCCAGACCTGCTGCCTTGGAACAGTTTAAGTCATTTGGGGCGGAGCCTCTGGAGGTGGATGTGAGGGAATCCGGGGAAGGTGTTGGCGGCTATGCCAAGGAGATGTCCAAGGAGTTCATCGAGGCAGAGATGGCACTGTTCGCCAAACAGTGTAAGGACGTGGACATCGTCATCAGCACCGCACTCATTCCAGGTGAGCACCGTGACTGTGTGCTGTCCGTTCCTCGCCCGACCACCACGCTGCCAGTCTGACGTTGCCCTCCTGCAGGAAGAAGAGCTCCCATCCTTATCAAGACTGAAATGGTTGAGTCCATGAAGGACGGCTCCGTAGTGGTGGATCTAGCTGCTGAGGCTGGGGGCAACATTGAGACCACAAAACCTGGAGAGCTACACGTTCACAAGGTGAGCATTTCTTAAATATCTTCTCATCTGGCAGGAAGGGGATGAGTGGGATCTGGAAGATGTGGTTGCAAGACATCTGCTTAGTATGACTTATTTTTTATTTATTTATTTTCCTCTGTCAGGGCGTGACACACATTGGGTACACAGATTTACCAAGCCGGATGGCCACGCAAGCCAGCTCACTGTACTCGAATAATATTTTGAAGTTACTGAAAGCCATCAGTCCTGACAAGGATTACTTTTACTTTGAGCCCAAAGATGCATTTGATTACGGAACAGTCGACCATGTCATTCGGGGCACTGTGGTCATGAAGGTACGTCTGCTGTAATTTTCCAGCAGAGGGCAACATTAAGTCCCTTTCTCAACCGTAAATTCCTTGTCCGTTTGCCCACTCCCCAACCATAAGTAATTGCTTTTCTTTGGTTCTGAATGGACTGAACCAATTTTTTCCATCCAAAACTTCTTATCAAACACGGCAACTGGCAAGGCATCGGGTTTGTATACAGAGACTAATAGAACCGGAACTGTTTTTTAAATGTAATTCAATTTTTTTTTTTTTTTTTTTACTTTGATGTGCTAATTGTTTTTCAAACAAGCTCCCCTGTGTGATGGACAGTGATAGACTATGGGATTTTCTAATAGCCTGTGCTAGATGAGCTGGAATAATGTTCTAAAATGTGTTTTTAAAAGGTAATGACTTTATTTTTAATGTTGCCCTTTCTAGGATGGCAAAAATCTTTTCCCATCTCCATTGCCAAAGACTTCCCCTCCCCAAGCTCCGGCCAAGCAAAAAACCGTGGCGGAGCTAGATGCCGAGAAGCTGGCTGAGGTCTCCCCCTTCAGGCGGACCATGACATCTGCCTGCATCTACACGGCAGGTCAGCGGTGCTGCGTCCAGCCTCTGCATGCCGCAGACAGGGGCTTGTGTGTGTAGTCAGTCAATAATGGCCATGTGGTCTCAGTAACTGGGGGCTGGAAAGGGATCTGCAGGAAAGCCTGTCGCCAGATGCTGCCGTTTCAAAATCTTTTGGTCTCTACAGTAGGTACTTCCATGTTTCTTAGGACCAGGCATCTAGTTGAGTTCTTCCATGTTTTTTTGCTATTCAGGTTGGCTATGGGTATGGAAAAAGTATACAAAATGCATATGTAATATTTTTGTTAGACTCTGCCAGTAGGGAGCACTCCTGGGCTCGATAGGAACCCCGGGGGGCTCACACGTCCCCCCCCTCCTGTTCCCCAGGTCTCTCCGGGGTGCTGGGACTTGGCATCGCCTCCCCCAACGCTGCCTTTACGCAGATGGTGACCACGTTCGGCCTGGCCGGGATCGTGGGCTACCATACCGTATGGGGGGTCACCCCCGCTCTGCATTCCCCGCTGATGTCCGTTACCAATGCGATCTCAGGTCAGGAGCCACGTTCCTGCTCTGTATGTGTGTCTCGGTGCGTGTGTGCGGTATGCATGTCTCACCACCTCTCTTCCCTTAACGGGAAACTGTTTTTTAAAAACTGACTGCAATCAAAAAACTAAAAAATGCCATAAGTCTTGTATTTTGTTACTTATGGTTAAGGTTAGGGCTGGGTATGGGTTAAGGGTGTCCTGATTGGGATTAGGGTTTTTCCCTCATAGACATAGAATGGACGGTCCCCATTTGGGTAAGCATGTGCGTGTTTGGACCCGTGTTGTGTTTGACTGCAGATTGTATAAGTGTGAAAGACCATGTTTCTCTCTGCAGGCCTCACTGCGGTGGGGGGTTTGGTACTAATGGGTGGCGGACTCACCCCCTCCAGCCTCCCGGAGACCCTGGCCCTGCTGGCAGCCTTTGTATCCTCCATAAACATTGCGGGTAAGTGCCCACTGACAGCTTCACTGTGAGGCCTGTCACTGCTACAGTCTGCTAGCCATTTGCTTGGGTTAACGGCACTATACATTTTCAGTCATTACATTGCCATGTGACCACACCATGTGACTGCATACCATGTGACTCCATTGTGTGTCTCTGGGTGCGTTCGACGTCATGCAGCCGCTTACAGCACTGGCTTAAAGCGATGCAATCTGGTCATGATGGCCAAAACCTAACCATCATGCATTGCATCAAGACCAGAATGCACCGCTTTAAGCCAGCGCTGTAAGCGGCTGCATGAAGTCGAACGCACCCCCTGTCTCATTTCCCCACAAAGTATTTTACCCCCATATCCTGCTTTTTGTCACTGCCTGCCTACAGGTGGCTTCCTCATCACTCAAAGGATGCTGGACATGTTCAAGAGGCCCACAGACCCCCCTGAGTATAACTACCTGTACGCCATCCCTGGGGCTGCCTTCGTAGGTGGATATGGTGCTAGCCTCCTGGGCGGCTACAACATTGAGCAGGTGGGAAATGCATGAATACCTAAAGGCGCCGCTCGGCTGACCAGTAACACAAATTCTTTTTGGGTGTTCACTATATAATATAAGCAGTACAGTAAATACTGCAAGTAATGGGACTAGTGATGGCTGTGTTGGGGACACACTCTGGCCCCTGAGGAGCTGAGATTATGCCCAGTACCAGTTTGATGCTCATCTCCAAGACGGCTGTGTGTCCCCCTCTGCAGATGATGTACCTGGGCTCTGGAATGTGCTGTGTGGGGGCGCTGGCGGGGCTGTCCGCCCAGCGCACCTCCAGGCTGGGAAACGCCCTTGGCATCATCGGAGTGGCTGGGGGCCTCGCCGCCACCCTGGGGGCCCTCAAACCCTCCCCCGAGCTGCTGTCTCAGATGTCCCTGGCGATGGCCAGCGGGGGAACGATCGGTAGGTCTAGCGGCTGTTTGACTCGCCACCGACGGCTGCTGTCAGGTGTTTAAGCTGCGGTCATTATTAAAAACCTGAAATTTTTAAAGGAAGGCAACTTCAAAAGAGAAACTTGACACTTTATCATAACACACAAGGACAACGTCGCAACCGCTAGAGATCTAATGCATCGTTAATGTAATCCCGTTATAAACATGATCAGTCAAACTGATCAAATGCTGCATTAAGTGAGGCGGTTGTAACAAACATTCAGTGCATGTTTCACAAGCTTTTTTGGTATTTATACGTTCATAAGGGTTACATTACATTAAAAACCTAAAGAAAATGGATAAAAGAGGGCATTACCACTCTTAATGCTTTAAAAGCACAGTTGATCTCCTTCCTTAAATATGTTTAGGCCATAAATATCACAGTCTTTGATGTTAATCCCATAATTTTCTTGTTCTTTTTTCTAAGAACTATCTGAAAGATGGAAAATACTATATTTTAGCATTAATCACCTGGGTTGCCCTGCGGTGTCGCTGATGTAACAAATGGGGATTTAATTCTCTGCTGAATGTATGCAGCTGGTGGAAATCAGTGCACGCTTACAGATTCTTTCAGATCGTTAAGCCCCATGCGTTCTTACACTTTATTATGTTTGGATTTGTATTAAGTACACATCGTGTGGTGCTCTGTGGGCCTTTGATGTTAGTAATTCTCTGACATGTTCATTGCTAATTGAGTCAAAAGATTTCTCTTTAGCATGCACTGATAATGGTAACCTTCAAAGCATTGTTCTCAAGGAAGATTGTATACCTGGCACTCTAGGGATGAATTGCAGTATTAAAAAAAAAAAAAAAAAAAAAAAAAAAGTGTTGGAAAAGGGTAAGACGTGTTGGAGATGTGTTTTTTATTCTTTCGGATACTCAGTTTCTCATCTGTATGTTGAGGGTCAGGTAACTTTTATTTGATATCATTTTAATTTAATATCATTGTCAAAGTTGCCAAAGTCATACCCCACACATGTTATCTTAAAGGCTCTTTAAGGAACAGCATGACTTAATAGTGGCGTGTGTAGTATGAAAGCTATTGGCAAAAACATAATGTCTTCTGCAGAGAACAGAAATGAATTGCTCGATCTCAAGATGATCCTGCGAACCAACATACCTAGCAACCGGTCATCGTCCAGCACAGCCCAGTTTAGGGTTTTGGATAATGGAAGGCTTAAAAGAAGCGTTACATTTTTTCTTTGGGATGTCCAAGTCAGCTGGCTTTTTGAAACCTGGAATTAATGCGCCATGTATAGTATGCACACCAAAAAATGTTCAGTATCATGGGATAGTTTCTCAAAGCGGTCCTCAGGGACTCTGCATGTAGGCCATATTTTTCTTTCCAGTTCAGCCCTGTTTAGGGTCTTTGAATACAAAGCTGGATGTCCATATGGGCTGGCTTTTTATAACTGGGACTTATATACTCTGCTGGCCATATGATGCTAGGGGACCCCTAGATGGTCCACATTGTGTGGTGTTTGTGTGGGTTTTTCCCCCCTTTCCTCTTCCCCCATAAAAATGTGGACTGTCTGGCAGGGGGCTGGGAGGAAGCAAAAACGTGGGCCGTGGTTCTCCGCGGACCGGGTTGGGAAACGCGGTCATAGGGTATATGGAAATTCAAATGTATTTGTCTCTTTCCCCTTGTACCCAAGTAATTCTCATTCTGTAATCGTTTTATCGTTCTCTCCTTCAGGCCTGACAGTTGCCAAGCGCATTGAGATCTCAGACCTGCCCCAGCTGGTGGCCGCCTTCCACAGCCTGGTGGGACTAGCGGCTGTGCTGACCTGCGTCGCTGAGTTCATGATCGAGTACCCCCACCTGGACACTCACCCTGCCGCCAACATGGTGAAGACTGTGGCCTACCTGGGCACATACATAGGGGGCGTCACCTTCAGCGGCTCCCTGGTGGCGTACGGCAAGCTGCAAGGTAAGGCTCTCTCCTCAGCTAGCCCGCTTTCATAACTGCTTACCCATTAATTATACAGCGTTGCAGCGAAGCTGGAGCCCGTCCTGGGGAGCAGGAGCACAGGGCAGGGACACCTTGGATGGGAAGCCAGTCCGTTGCAAGGTGCACAGGGCCATACGCTCCCAGGATTTTACAGCCAATGATATCTGTGCTTTTGATAACTGTATGGAAATGATCAGGATAATATAAACCTGTGTGGCTGGGTTTACATAGACCACATTTGAGGACCAAAATGTCCCCAAAGTGTGGTAAAACCTGAAATTTCTTAAAAAAAAAAAAAAATCTGTGAATGCAATCAAAAAGCTAAAAAAAAAGCAAAAAGTCTTGTATTAGGGTTGGGTACTTATGGTTAAGGCTAGGACTGGGTAGGGGTTAAGGGTGTCGTGATTGGGATTAGGGTTTCTCCCATAGAAATGAATGGAAGGTCCCCATTTAGATAGGTACTTGAGTGTGTATGTATGAATAATATTTTATTTGTTAAAAAGTGGTGCATGAAACGATACAAATTTATTAACTTTTAGTAGTTTTCTTAAAATTTCACAAGTGCACACACAATGTTCAGTGGCAGATCTGCAACGTAACAATCTGTGTATGATGCCAGTGATGATGGAGAGTCCCCACTCTACAGCAACGACATGTTGCTCTTGAAGGACGAGTGCTGTGAGCTTTGTTTTTTTTGGCTTAAACACGCACAATGGGGGTTACATGTCTTGTCAGAAAAATGGCTGGTTTGATTCCTGATCAATCACACCAGTATTGGGCCCTTGAGTAAGACATTTAAATATAGCTACTCCAGGGCTGTTGGACACTGACTGACCCTGTGGTCTGATCCCAAACTTCCTTCCCGACTGTCACTCTGGTGACAGAGGTGTGCGACATGAAAAATGGATTAATAAAGTACAACAATTATGAGACATTGGCTCACTAGCTGGATAGCTATCACTTGATTACTACATAAAACAAATTTTGGCTGGAAACTTAGTCGACAATTGCCTCTCGACAAACATGCTTGCTAGAATTATATACTTGTTTTTGTTTCCTCTCCAGAGGTCCTTAGAAATTGGGAGTGGTGCCAAACACCTCACTAATCGATGATTTGCTATATCTGCGTTCTGCGGTGTGCTTATTTTTATCCGATGCCTTGCATGGAAACTTCTTGTGATTTTTGGTATGCAAATCAGATAATTGCTGACTTTTTTTCAATGCTGAGTCATTGATCCTAATGTACGCAAGGGGGCATGTTGTTGCTGATGCATGCAATGGACTGATGGATTCTGGAAGGTTTTTCGATCTCGAATGTGAGTCAACATCTAGTAAATGAGAAATTCGCCCGAGTGTGTGATGAGAGGGAGTCCATTCATATCTGGGGTTGAGATTGGACTCAAGGACCACAACTCTGTGTATTTATGTATTTGTTTTGCACTGTTTTAGTTGCTTACACTAGGAGTGACCTGTGTTGAATATTCAAACTATATTAAGTTAAATATGGGCGACTGTGATTTCACTGGAAGTCCTACAGTCTTGATTTGGGCTGGAAAAGGGTCAATTTATATATATATTAAAAAAAAAAAAAAAAAAAAAGAAAAAAAAACCTGGAAAGGAAAATCAGAGATCGGGGAATCAGAGATCGGGGTCAGGAAACTGGCTTGAAATGATGCTGATGTAATTTCAGAGACCCCAGAGGAAATAAAGTAATTTTTCTAAGAAGAGAAGTCTTTTGGAATGCCTCTAGGTATTTGGTCTTCCAGTCTGATGACTGACTGCGGTTTTTATGACAAATTTTGGGTCATGTTAGTGGGATGGATAATGCAAAGCAGACCTTGTGGTGAATCTCTACTGTTGTCTGTTATCAATAGTGAGCCTCCTGGAGTTCCCTTTTCCTGGGAAACGCACACATGCAGTCTGCTTGAAATTCCAGAGCTGTTCTTGAGGGCCACCTCTCCCCTGCTTTCATCTCCTGCCGTGTGTTTTGAGATCTGTGTGTGTGCCTCCAGGCGTCCTGGACTCCGCCCCTCTGCTCCTGCCCGGCCGGCACATGCTGAATGCAGGGCTGATGGCGGCCTCCGTGGGTGGCATGGTGCCCTACATGCTAAGCTCCAGCTACGCGACGGGCATGGGCTGCCTGGTGGGCGTGTCTGGGCTCTCCACCATCATGGTAAGACCACGGGAGGTTCTCTGTAGTACTTTACATCTCTCGTAAACATGTTTTCCTAGAACATTAAAATGCAATAAGGTGGTGTCCGTACCTTATGGTATTCAGCTGTTGGAGATAAACGCACAAACAAACAAAATCCCAGGTTCCACAAACCAGGCCATCTATGGAAACCAGCACCGAGGCATCTCTGCCTGCAGGAGCTGGGTACATGAAGTATAGTGACAGCTGTTCCTTAGATGGTGTTGATTTTGATTTAGTTTTACTTGAAATGTATTATCAGTGAACACCACAGTCAAGGCTAATCTATCGAGCTTAGTGTGACTGTGATCCAGTGTATAGAGTGGTCCTTTGGGACTAGCCTGAGAAACCCTGTCCTAGCCAGTGTGCTGCGTTGTCCTCAGGGTGTCACGCTGACTGCGGCCATTGGTGGTGCTGACATGCCTGTAGTCATCACAGTTCTCAACAGTTATTCGGGTTGGGCGCTATGTGCTGAGGGCTTCCTGCTGGACAATAACCTCATGACCATCGTCGGGGCACTCATTGGCTCTTCTGGCGCCATCTTGTCTTACATCATGTGTGTGGTGAGTAAATTCACCCGTGGACAGCGCGTCGTTGGTGAGAACGGGGGAGGCCTTGGCAAATGAGCTGAGAATCGAACTGCGCATCACGTTTACAGGCCATGAATCGCTCCCTGCCCAACGTGATTCTCGGAGGGTACGGCACAACGTCCACGGCCGGCGGCAAGCCGATGGAGATTGTGGGGACTCATACCGAAGTCAACGTGGATCAGTCCATTGAGATGATTAAAGAAGCAAGCAGCATCATCATCACACCTGGTATGAGAGATGTACCTGAGACCTATCAGGAAAGCTTCCATCATGTTCAACCAGGATCATGGTGGGGGGATGACGGAGTACTCTGTGACCACTAGGCGGGAGTATTTTCATGCACAAACTGAGTTTTGCTCGAGTGCATGATGAATATATCAGTAAAACCATCACATGCAGTCTGTGTAAATGACCAGGGAGAGTTGGAGCTGACGTCACAGGCCATATGAATCATGTGAGTGCCGTTTGTGGTGGCATCCTTAAACAGCAGGTGGTCGAGGATTCCTCTGTTAGTGCTGTTTCGTCCTGTTCTTTCTAATAAGAGGGAAGAATCGGAAGGCGGAGAAACCCATTGTGGAAAGTTCACAGGAGAAAGTTCAAGTGCACAGCAGAAAACATGTGGCTCAAGTTTGCATTTTTTATTTGTTTTGCTCTTGTTTGTAAGAACGCTGCAAAACAGCCAGGCCGGTCAAACGCGTTGAATCAATTATCGAAGGGAAGCAGTTGAATGGAAGACCCAAAGCGGCAATCCCAGTTTTCTACTTTATCACGGAAAGAGCCCAGTGAGGCACAAGAAGCTCATTCCAAATAGGGAATGGAGAAATGGAAGGCTACGGCTGCGTCACTGGCAGGTGGCTGACCCAAGGGGATTTCCTTAAGAATTAACCTGCCGTTCCCCCCCGTTTCTGGCAGTAATGGTCACCCTGACAAAGGGAGAAGTTAGCCTCTTGCACGCAAGCTTGCGTAAGGCTATGAATATCTTGCCATCATGGATTGGGGACAGAAAACACTTCCATTGGGCTGAATGTGTTTACATATGACCATGTTATTTGCTGTATTCTGACAGCATTCTGAGTGAAGATATTTGAGCAGCAGTACTACAGTGCTCACATTCTGCCCTAGATGTAGGTAAACACGAAATCAGTGGAAGTCCAGAACTCTTTGAACATGGCCAAAATTCATATTTGCAGAAAATGACGGTATAAACACTATAATTAATTGTTTTTCTTCTTTCCAAAAACCTAAATCAGCGGAATGTCAAGGGACATGAGAGAAGTATTTCCAGTTCCAGCATTCCAATTGCAGATTGTGCTGAAACTCGGAACAAAATGCAACCAAGTTGCAGCTCATGGGAAAGCATGTCAGAACACCACTAATATGTAGTGTAAAAATGTATTGAATGCCTTATATGGCCAAATGTAAACGCAAAATATCAAGTGGATATGGTGGATGGATGGATAATCATAATTATAACGTGTGAGGCGTTCCTCCTGACATTGATAGGCTGGGGTCTGTGTGCTGCCAAGGCTCAGTATCCAATCGCTGACATGGTGAAGATGCTCCGGGAGCAGGGGAAGACTGTCAGGTAGGATGGCTGCTATGCCTCCTTGCTGGGGGAACTGTTAAATAAAATGGGAGTACTAGGAAAATATGAGAGAGATTCTATGACCTATTAAGAGAACAAATCAAAAACACCCCATTTTACTGAAGTTGAAGACCTTGCATCCATGCTATTTAATAAAATAATTTGCAGATATTTATTTAACTTACTATTAAACTAGAGATTCAAGCCAAGTCATTAACCTTGGGAAATTTTGTGCCATCATGATTTTATAAATGAGGGGTTTAAAAACAAATGCTGTTATAAAATTAGATGGTACTTGTTCAGCACACAAAGTAATTAAAAACGAGATCTGCACTTTTTAATAATAGTAATAAGTGGTAGTGCAAGGTCTTTATTTAAACAAGGTGCAGGGCTGCAGAATATTTGTCCAGATTTCCCAGACAATATTTATGTAAAGAAATTATCCAAATGAGAGCAACTCTTTGGAAAAGCTCTTTTGAATATAACAAATGTGGTATCTATGGACAGGACAGCATCTGCCAGACTGCACATAACGTCTAAGGTATTCTTGGCTGTAAGAATCGGTGATGTTGTGGAACTGAATGTGACCTTTATTGACGCAGGTTTGGCATCCACCCTGTAGCCGGTCGCATGCCGGGCCAGCTGAACGTGCTCCTAGCCGAGGCAGGAGTCCCGTACGACGTTGTGCTGGAGATGGACGAGATCAACGAAGACTTTCCAGGTCGACAGAATGAGCTTGTCTCCCTCCCTGTCATGGACCCTGAAAGGGCAGAAAAACAGACCGCCAGAGATGGCTGTAGCATCTCATTTTTGACAAGCCGCACAGCCCTGTGCAGAATTTTCTGCAAGCGTTTGAGAAGCTTTTAATGCAGGGCGGACAAGATGAAAAACGGCTCTAATACTTGTATTAACCAGAAACATGTTCAGATTAGTGGTGCAACTAGGTTCACACATAAGGCCAGCAGGCAGCTGAATATTAAGATAATTTAAGCCTGGCCTGTCCTGCAGTCTAAAGTTTTGCATGTGGTTTCATTCATTTTGCACAGCTTGCTGGGTGACGTTAAATCACTGCCCCGTGGCTGTTTCTCATTGACTGTGCCTGTTGGTGTCCTAATTTACTACATCTCCGTCGAGATTAAAGGCCTCCTCTCTTGGTGCAGAAACGGATCTCGCGCTGGTCATCGGTGCAAATGACACTGTAAACTCAGCAGCCCAGGAAGATCCCAACTCTATCATAGCGGGAATGCCCGTGCTGGAGGTCTGGAAGTCCAAGCAGGTAAGGACCGACAGTGCTTCTCGGCTAGGTTTCAGTTCAGCTATGGTTTCCTTTATTACAGTGGCCTGTAGGACTGATCCAATTTTAAGGGGGCTTGTGCCAAACTGCCAACCCCATTGGCCCTGATACTGGCTCTATTGTCATTAGGACAGGGACCCGTCATTACTGCAATCAGATGTTCATGTCCATGGTACCTATCAGTCCTCCCATGCTATCTGTCAGCATTCCTGGTTATCTACAGCTCAGAATACAGCACAATAACTAACAAATTTATTGAAGTGTGGTATCGCATGGTAATATATGCCAAAGAGCTGGGACAATCTGACGGCATCTTGCCTTTCTTTTTAGCAGCCTGAGGAGTATACTGATTTTAATGGTGACCTTTCTCTTAACAGGTGATCGTGATGAAGCGCACACTTGGCGTGGGCTACGCTGCAGTGGACAACCCCATTTTCTACAAACCCAACACCGCCATGCTGCTTGGAGATGCCAAGAAGACCTGCGATAGCCTACAGGCTAAAATCAGAGAGACCTATTACTGAGCACAGTACTCCCTCAATTATATATTTATATATATATATATTTCCATTTTCCTGATCATATGTTGATTTATGGCAGTGTTCAGCTGGTTCCAATATGCGGTCTCAAATGTATTAAACTTAACTTCTCCTGTCACTACAAGCTTGTCTCCAAGTCAAATACGGGGAGAACCTGACAGGGCAGGAATTGAACCCACTGCCGTGGAGGTGTGAGGCCACTATTCTGCTCTCTGGTCCACTTTGATCTAGAGGAAAATCAGCTAGATAACGAGGCAAAAGACATGACACCTCTGAATCATTAAAAATGCATGTTGACATGGCAGCTAGCATCGCTAATGACCCCCCCCCCCCCCCCCCATATTTTTTTTTAACTATCGTTTCATTCATTTTCTCTACTGACTAGCACCATTCAGACAATGGGGGGCATTTACTTTATACAGAAAGATTTGTAAATGAATGGCTTTTTTTTATTTATTTACATTTATTTATCTGCATTCCCTAGGGCAATGGAAAGCATGTTATGTACAGTCCTGCTCATGCACCAATTTCCCAACTCCAAAATGAAATCAGGCAACAATGCTGAATATCGTTACTTGCAAAGAAATTTAAAAATTAATATGTACAGTCATCTACAACAGGACAAGTACTCTGCAGGTCTTATGGCCAAAGCGTGCCTGCCAAATACACACAGGAGTGTGGCACATCTTTGGGGGAGACGGGATCGGTTTACAGCTTCCCCGCAGTGTGCTTAGCACTGTTAATCAGCTTGTGCAGGTATACGAAAAAGTACAGCAGGTTGTCATAATTGCCCCGATAGTGCTGTGACAGGCAGAGCTCATGGTAATCCTTCAGGAAGTAATAGATGGCCTCAATAGTCGCCAGATAAGTGTCTGGGGACCCCTTCTGGTGACGCCAAAAACAGGTCTTCCTCGTCTTCAGTTCAACGCGGAGCAAAGCTGAAAAGAGATAAGACGCTTTATTTTCCCAATGGCCTGGACAAATACTCAAAGATTACACTGTGGCCAGGAATTCCTGAAATTCTACCACAATGTGTTGCTACCTTGAAGCCGCTCGTCGGAGATTATTTTATTCGTTTGATTCCACGTGCTATCGATGAAGACGACCTTTTTGAGTACACGGGCTCGCTGCTGCACTTGTGCGCTCCCTCTCCCTTCAGACTCTTCCTCCCTCTTCACCCTCTTTGGGGAGGGCTCCCGGGGGGAAGGGCTCGCACCTTCTTCAGGGATCCTAAGCAGCGCCTTCATTTCTTCCACAGTCACCGAACCCGGGCCAGGGAAGACCAGCACAACCAGGGGGCAGATGAAGGGGGAGTGCAGCACGGAGATGGGGCCACCAGGCAGTGCCTTCCAGCAAAAATATTTAAAATTGCCTCAATAAAATAACCGGCACATAAGGTACAAGTATAGGACAAATGAATAAAAGTATTTATTGGGATATTAATGCTACGTTTCAATTTGTGAACTGTTAAAAATAACGTATATCCACCACTGTACTGCGTAAGTATTGGGAAGGGACAAAAAACTACATACTTTCTCTCTCTCATTGTCATACTCCGGGATGCAGGGGTAGGTGTAGACGGTGACGTCATCGGGTGCGATAAGCTTGGCATGGACCGCAGTGCTCTTCCCGTCAGTTTCATGTGGATGCTTAATGATATCTATCTTAACTGGAAGCTGAAAGAACAGGGGGCTCCTTATAACGCAGAATATTGATGATCAAGCCATGCATTTAAATATTTTTAATATTTCGTACTCCGCAAGCACCTGAGCCTGCTATATTTATTCATGTTGGGTGTGATTTATGTTTTACAATTTAACAACGTAACCTTTCTTAGTTCAGTACTGTATTGCCACAGACAATTAAACGGATAGATAAAGGAATATCTGAAAATATGCCAGGGTTCAATATAAATGATAAATATGAAGGCCATTTCCCTAAAAATGATTCCGTTAACGCCAAGCTTCGGAGTACACGGTGACTTCAAAGTGCCCCAGAGCGGGCGATTCTGCAACTACGCCGCTCGCCCTCTTTCACTGCTAACGCACATCTTCATACTGACCTTGATTTTGGGCACTTCCTGTTGGTTCACGCCTACTAATGAGAAACACGTGTAACAATAAAACATCCTCGAACCGTTACACTTGGGGCACTTCGACCTGCCCGTCAGCTGGGCTCTTTCCAGAACTTCATGAGATGCGAGCTTCAAACCATCGAAAAGCTTCGCCTTCACCTCGGATCCATCCCCTAAGTCACTACGCTCACTTTCCGCTTTTTCTTTCGTCAGATCGCACTGAGTCTTCGTGGACATCCCAGATTTTTCCGTGGTGCCCAACTTGAGATTTATGGCGAATAGCTGGCGTGCCCAAGCGTGTAAGAGGGTAAATGAGCTTTGGAATTGTAGGAAGGATCAAGAAAATATCTCGCTTCTTATTGCTGGCTAAAAATAACAGGACATATACAGCCCCGTTCACTCTTAGGAGTTAATACTTCTACATCAACATAACGAGTGCGATATTTATGTGTAACCTTATTTTAAATACAACTCAATATTTTCAGTCATCACGTACACCAGCTAAGCTAGTTTGATCTTGCACCCAGTCAAGACAATGCCAATGACTGGCACAGCTAAATAACACGAGCCAAACTTAGCAGCTCTTTCAGTCACATTAAATCCATGGCTATACAGATTAAATGAAAACTCCACGCGCGCTCTCGGAAGGGCTTCCTCTCGTTAAACGGAAGTACAAGGTGGTTGGCTGTTGCCTAGCAACGGTACCGACGCCGACACTTGTCACGTGTCCTACGGTAAACCGTTTTATTTTTTACTGCAGTCTAATTAATGACAGAACGCGCTAAATGGGTAAGCGCCAGATGTACACTTATATTGTGGAGCGTCGTTGCTCTATATTTTAGTATTTCATATAAATAGCGAAGATGCACTGCAGTTATAAGATGTTTTGGTTACTATCTCTTGCGTTTATTGTATGTGCTCACATAGCGTGGTTGTAAAAGTCTTTCCGACAGCTGTGTTAAATAAAGCCATAAACCAGACATTGTGTAAATGAAAAAAGTCGTGGTTAAATTACGGCTTGGTTGTTATCGAAGAGTTTCACAATACAAACATGTTCATAGCTAACTATTGTGATAATATTGCAAAATAATTTGAGTCGCGACACTGGAATTTATAGAAACAATTCATACTGACAGGACGAATATGCGGCGTAAAAACATTTCTTTTAAGAAGTAAGCCGTGGATCCTGCCTCTGATAAATTACTAATGGACTAATGGAACCACAAGAATCAACCTATTAAACTAAGTACAAGAACATCCACTGTGAAATGTGCCGTACTGTGTGAAAATATATTCTGCCAGCTCACATACTTTAATAATTCATTGGACCCCCTTAAGCTTTGATTGTAGTGCGCTTTCATCATGGCAATGTTTCCAATTGCTTATGCAACTTCTCAACATTTTTTCTCATCTAGATCCAGTATCGATGATAGGTGAGTTGAACCACTCTATAAAGTCTTCTTCAGCACATCTCAAAGACATTCAATGGAGTTCAAAGGTCAAGCCTCTGTGTTTGCCAATTCATGTGTGAAAAAGATTCATCATGCTCCCTGAACCACTTTTCACAATTTGAGCCGGATAAATCTTGGCATTCTCATCATGGAATATGCCAATGTCCTTAGGGAAGATAAAATCCATTGATGGGATAACGTGGCCATTCAGTAGATTCAGGTACTCAGCTGACTTCACTTTATTTCTGGATAATGTTGCCGAGCTGTAATAATGACCCAGTCATTGACTCAATGCTAGCATTTTGCATTGTTTTTGAATGTAACACAAAAATCCTCATTACAAATGATATATTAATAGTTTGAGTGAAAAGTAGAATATTTCAAAAATGTACACGGACCTCCCATGTACTTTATTGACAGCACTTCAGCTGTCATGGACTCCACAATGACCCATCTTATCCCAGCATGATCCAAAATGTTCCAAAAAGGTTCTTATGATGTCATATAACACTTGGCTTTCTCATAGGGATGTAACGGTATTGTAAATACCGTCGTACCGCAATAGCAAATTTTTTCGATACTACCGTGGTCACATGACT
>JAODKL010000009.1:7071446-7086440 GCA_026780765.1 Petrocephalus schoutedeni
GTCATGTGACCACGGTAGTATCGAAAAAATTTGCTATTGCGGTACGACGGTATTTACAATACCGTTACATCCCTACTGATTTGACATAAAAGGCACTATTAAAACATTAGGCAGGATAATCAAAGGGCCACAAAAAAAATGCTCTTTGGATTGAAAAAAAATTGTGTTTTTTTTTTAGTCTGTATTCCTGAAACTAGATTTTCCTGTAATTTTATCAAGATGAGGACAGATGAATAAGGGGGAGAATATGGGTACCACTGCAGAGGTTTCAGGCCAGTAACTGCAATGGTGTGTAAAACGAGGGCACAACTCAGGTTTCCCCTGAAGCGCTCTGTGGTACCTCTCTATGTTTTAGCAACTGTAACTGTTTAGCTGATACAAGGAGACACTAATGCACACACGGGGCAGAAAATGCCATTCGGGGAGCCCTAATAAGGTTTTCCCCAGCTTGAACAAATTTAGCTTAGCATGCTGTGCTGATCCAGCCACTGGCCAAGTATGCTAATTGTTGCTGATTTGTAATTTTCTGTTGCTTACATCTTACAGCTTACATCTTTTATATTGGTGAGATTGTAGTGAAAAACCATAATTGTCATGGCGTAATACATATGTTATTATGTTTTCCTTTTTTTTTGCTTAGTGCTTTGGAATGGTGTCTCTGTTCATGTATAATGTTATAGGTCTATCTAATTAACCAGTATGCCTATGTATTATAAATACTAAGAAGGTGTCATATTTAATGTTGTGACTATAGACTCAGTCAGTCATGAGTTATTCATAAATCACTGTTGAATATACGGTTTCTTTGTTTGCCATGTAGATCCTTGTGTTTTTCCTATATTTGCTATGTATGCTTTCCCTGAAAGAAACATATGTTTGTAATTCAGCACATAAATCAGAGCAGATGTTTTAATTGGTGACTGAAATCCAACTCATTATCTAAAACATAGCATGGCTACATTTACTTGTCAGTTTGTTTTAAAATGGTCATTTTTACACTCTTGGTCCTGTCTGGCGGGTAGTTCCCATGAAAATTCATTCTGTTTTTTGATGACAGTTTGCAGTTAAGGTGAGAAGTGATTTGTTTGACTGGGTTATATAACTTGACAACATAATGTATCTTTGGTACAATTTAGTGCAAAAGGATCTTCATTGTCAGAAAACAGGGTACAGCTCTGGTTCAGTTTTGTTCCCCAAGTTACAAACAACATTAATGTACCCCCAATGGAACAAAAATGTTCCTCATAGTCCATTTCTGCACCTTAAAGGGTACATGTACCTTTATTTATTGGCAGACCCTTGAGGGTACAGCTCCAATGACAAGTAATTGTACCCTGAAAGGTAAAAGCCGGCACTTTTTTCCTGACAGGGCACTGACTGGCCATACACTTGTACAAAATCATGTATGCGCACGAATACATAGTAAACCCAACCCCCTTTTCAGTTAATTGATGGCAAGAAACGTATTACCGGAATCTTTAATTCTCTGGAACGCAATGACTGAATCTTTTCCCCATGTTTTTTCCCCAATTGGAAATGAACTTACCCAGACTGGCAAGGCAGCTAGATCAAATATTAATAAACTCGCAATTCCTTCAGCAGTTAACAAGGAAACATAGACAGTTTCTGCTACTTGAACTGCGGCACATTGTACGTTTCCATCGATTTTACACCACCCTACTTCATTTGCCAGTGTATGAAATTAACTCAGCCCAGTTCCCCAAAACGTCTGCATGTTTACTAAAACATTACTAAAACATGTCGACTGCTAATTCTGTGATTCATTATATTCCCATTTTACTTGTGTTCACCTGACAGTCTATTTAACCTATTTAGATAAAAGCAACCAATGAATTGTGACACTTTTTACAAACAACATTACATATCCGCAGCAATTTTGTTGTACAAGATTTTTTGGCTCATTGTTTAGTAAAACTTTCTTATTAAAGATACAGAAACTAATTTTAATATTTTTTTATTTATATATAAATAATAGGAGACGAAAATGCAATCGTTAATCCCATATGCTTGTCATAGTAATTTAACATTATAATAGCGCACGCAGTTAGCTGATCTCATAAACGTGTTATTTCTGTGTTTTTGATACCTGCACGTGCTCTCACTGCAGGGCAAGCCCCACCTATGCACTTCGCTAATTTCCTATAGTAATTTTCAAATAGTAACATTTTTGGAAGCTTATACTTGCAGTAAAAGAATAGGTGATGATTGTGTCAAGTCTATAGATTTCTGTGTTTTGCATGCTACGTTAGCTTTTAATATCTAGGGTTTTTTTATTATTATTATTTCTACTGATGTCCCATGGCGTGTAGTAATCGGCAGAACGGACATATACGCTATGATTCTTAAAGCCATTTCCAGCAGCATTTACAAGTTACAGAGTTGCGTTATACTTGCTTTATTTCTGCACTTGTTTAAGCATTAATATTACTTGAATATGTACGATGATTGCTGTTTGTTAGAATGAACGTAGGTACGTGGTATAATGAGCCAGGTCATCGAATTACGTTAATTCAGCTATAATCGAAGTACTCTAAGTGTATGTGGTTTTTGCTATGTTGAATCCGTCACTAATCATTTTCACAGAAATGCATATTATTGGACTTATTTTTTAAATTTATTGGAACTTCATATATCTCCTTGTAATCTACAGGCAACCTACCAATAACAGCCTAATTAACTTAATATATATCATGAAGCGATAACAAAGATGAATGTGGCAGCTGGAAACTGCAGATGCTACCATTCTCCTTTAAAAAAAATACTCAGGCAGCAACAACGACCTTCACATGGTTTTTATCAAAACCCAAATCCTCAAAATCAACCCTTAGGCTAATATTGTCTCATGGTGTAAACACGTGACTCAGCAATCTAACTTGATCCTCACTGACACTTGTAAATATAATACAATATGTTGCAGAGTTGGAACTTGCAGCTTTGCAGACTTCTTTAATTTATTGGGACCTTTGTTTAGACTGTAAAAATAATACTTTGCCAAGCAGGACACCAATTTTCTTTTACTGTTGTCATTTTTCTTGCCTGTGATTAAGTTATTAAGGACATCGTACTATAACAGTATATTGCCAGTATATTACTATAACTATGAGTAACCCCTTGTGCCATTTATATATAGGACTCAGTATTGAAAGGCCTGTGAACAAGGCAAAAGAAGTCAAAGAATGTAACTAAAGTTATTCATCCATTCAGTCAGATTAACGCATAACAACCAAACATAACACAAGCAACAAGTCTCGGTTGGCAAATGTGCTAGTAATCAAGCTCTTGAAATTTGGGTGCCTGGTGACTCTGGGAAGTCTGATGTATGAATAAAAGCAACAAAGTTATATAAATTATGGTGTTATATTGTTCATTATGTAGTTTTTCAAATAACATATGGGGGACCGTAACTGACAAGGGCTACCAGACTGTACCTATGATAACATTTGTCCTACAAGATTGTACAATAAGAAAGCATTGGTTAGGTACTCACTGTAGCAGTTGGTCGGATCTTGAGTTCCGTTGATATTGCCATAGTCATCGATTGTGAGGAACCACTGTGTTCCACTGAAAAGCTGCCTGACTCTTACATCCCCTCCCTCCATGTAGTCATAATTTCTTGTGTGCCTCTCATGTTTGGAACAGTTCATAATTGCAGCCAGTTGCTCCGGGGTCCGATCACTAGAAGCTAAACACATACTGCCCAATAGAACAAAAATGTGCAAGTACAGTTCGGAGAGCAAAGTTGGCAGCTTCCATTTCAGCATCCATCTGTGCATTATAATGCAATGCCGTGGGTATTTACGAACAACATGCTGAAACGTACGGGGAATCTCAGGTCAACGGGTCTTAGACCCAGGTTCCTCGATTTAGAATCTCCTCACGAGTGAAACTGTGGATGCCGCTGTTGTTCTCTTGGTGTGTTTTTCCTTTCATGGGGCTCAGAGAAGTCGCTCGTATGTAGATCTCTTCTGTCCGGAGTCCTAGGACATTGCAGCCAGTGCCACTGTAGACTGAAGGATGCACCTTTTGGGTTGGCGATCTTGGGAACAGAGACTCTGCAGGATATATAAATAAAATGAAGAGCAGGTATGGTTGACTCGTTCAGACCCAAAATATCTCCCATACAGGTGCTACAAGTTTAACAGGTACGAAACTGGAATCAGCCCAGCCGACTGCAATGAATTAAAAGCACTGCAACTTACTAAAATGTCAGACAGATATGAACAGGGAAACATTGGATTTAAATCTCTTCTGTCCTAGTTTGCTCACCTCATACTTGTAGTCTAGCCTTTATAAACACGGACACTTTTGCGGTGAACTAAACACTCTTCTCAGAACTGCCCACATTTGTCTTGTTTAGCGGTCTGGACTGACTCGAGACTGCCAGGACCTCCCTCTTTCTGCTGCACGCATGCAGACCTTTCTGTTCACTTGTGAACCACCCTGGTAGAGCGTTTTAAATAAGCCTTGGAATGCAACAGCTGTATGCCCTGCTGTAGAATAGGCTTTCATGAGTTTCTGAGTGACTTACATGCACTGAAGGATGAGAGCTGGGGACACTGAGATCCGTTCCCCCTTCCCCCCCAAAAATGTTGTACTTCGCAAAAGCATGGAGTATATAAAGCTGCCCATGTGCTGAGGAACAGCCCCACGAGTGCAGTAATTACTCCCACAGATGCATCGCTGACTTGGGCAGCATTGCTCTGTGTATCTTCACTCTGTTGTTATTGTGTGTGCGTAGATAAATGCCTTGTGATGACCTCACTCAGACCAATTACTTCTTAGCCAGTCAGCTGTCACTTGAATCGAGTATGGAGAAAAAAATCATTTGTAAGCCTGCCAGTAGTCATCAGAGGGAACTATAAAATTGTGTAATAGCTGTTATTGCTATGATACGTATTAAGTATGCCATTCAATTGCTGTCATACACTTTCAGACACTAAATATCAGCCACACTCGACTCTGATAGTAATTATGAAGTGTCTATCCTGTGTAGTATAAAGTATAGGTATTCATCTACATGAAATAAGAAAGAAAACTGGCTGGGAAAACAATCTCATTATACCTAAAACCTGTGTTGTGTTTTATGGACCGTTCATTTGCCTCAGTCAGTTACAGTCTCCTTCCTGTTTTATTGGTCAAGTCGCAATTGTTCAACAGGAATGACAACACAGGACTATTTAAGTTATCAGGAAGCTGTAGAAAGGCCATAATGAGGAATTTGACACCGCTGGCTAAGAATCATGAGAAAACCTTTCTTTCATTTATTTTTGCTTTTAAACTTAAAACTTTAAACTTTAAAATTTAGTGATCTAAAAACTTGACTCTCCAATGCAATCAACACTTCAGAAATCAACAGTATTTTCCTTCCCACATGGATTTGAAGACTATCCTGGAGTTCCTGTGCACAATTTGTCACTAATGATATTTAAATTAAATTTATCATCATTTATCAAATTCATCACAATTAAATTTGTGATGGTAAATCCATTATCTGCTGAATTGATACTTATAGCCACAATGTTTAAAGAATCCTTCAATCCATTTGTTTAAATTAATTACAAGAAGTCTGAAAAAGATGAAGAACAACATTCTTTTTCATATATTAGTTTATTATTTTTTTAATTCAAAGTTCCCTTTTGCCTACCTAGGGCAGGGGTGGGCAATTTTATCCGCAAAGGGCCGCTGTGTGTGTGGGTTTTCGCTGCAACACCCTAATTTGATCACTAATTAGAGGACTGATTGGCTGAAGAGTCCTCACACCTGGGTTTGAACAGCTGACCTTAGGGTTAGCCCTTTGCAGATAAGATTGCCCACCCCTGACCTAGGGGAAGTGTTTAGAGAAAAGAACATATTCACAAAGACTAAAATCAGAGGTAAATATGCAATGTAAAAGCCTGAGTATCTTCTCTTTATATCAGTATTTCCTAATCCGGTCCCGGGGGCCCCCCCAGCCGGTCCACGTTTTTACTCTCTCCTCACTCTCTGCTAGACGGTCCACATACTGCCTGGAGCTGGAAGGGAGCAAAATGTGGACTATCTGTGGGTCCTGGAGGACCAGATTGGGAAACACAATTTTATATGACCGAAGCCAAAAAAGTCATACATTTCAAATGCACTTGTATATAAAAGCTTGTCTGAGTACCCATCCAACACCATAACTTATTTTGTGATATTTTCTATTAAGTAAATATTTGCACAGAACTTTACAATAATGTCAGTTAGGTCGTTCATTCTGTCATTTTTCTCCAATAGATTTAGTTGGAGAAATGATGGGCTTGGCACAGGAAGGAGAGTGTTTAAACACTTAGGGGAAGATAGCTGTGAGGTGGAGAATATTTCTTGGAAATATAAACTTTTACAACGCTGAGGAAGTGAGAGTATCACAGGGATTGTAATGTGTCACCTCATCGCAAGGATAATACCAGTAAGGATAATGCTTGTGAAAATGTACAACCATGAAGGAGTATTCAAAAGACAATCCCACAAACATACAGGATGTTTGTCTATTGTTTGAATGGTGAGACTATATGCAGAATGCAGTGTACTATTAATTGCTGCTGACATTTAAGTAGTTGAGATTTCTAACGAACTGACTGGTGCTGCTGTTTGATAATTTGTCAAACAAATAGCATATTCGACCCCCGAGGGTTTATTTTCTTCTTCACTCTTCCACTACATCTCTGCCATATTTCCCTAATAAGAGTATGTACATGTAAATCAATGGAACAGACCCGCGCGGAATGGATTCATTAATCAGATGTTTCACATTTACTTAATTATTTGAATTGCTAGAGAGAAATCTAGAATCCAATTATCCCGACAACTGAAATATAGCCAATTTCTCTGATCTGTCAAGTTAAATTAAGACACTATAAATGCAGTTTACAACTAGAACACGGATATATATTAGAGAAGTATTTTCTCCTTTTTAAAATGATCAAATTGGTTCCATATATTTATGCACAATAATATAAAATATAGGCAAACATGGCATGAAAAATGTTTTAATGTCAAATTTTGGCTGTTTTTGCCAGAATATTTCTTAATTAACTTGCAAGACTCTGATGTCAAAATAGTAACTTAATACAAGTATTCCGAGTATGTCTCCAAAGACTCGACGATAAGTCGCCCACAAAAGCAAAACAATGTAACCAATATATTTAAAAGTGTGGTGGCATGCAGTGAATTCTGGCCGTTTAATCACTCCAGTATCATATTCTCATACATTTTTAAACGGGCAAGACCGCTTCTTCTGTTACGCCGTGTACATTGTAAGCAGCGACTCTTTCCTCTTATTCCTCACATTGGTGACAGAGGCGTGGGAATTTTAAAACTTCGCTTTTTGCTTTTAATTGACTGCCATCGTTAAACCGGCCCACAAGCCTAAATACTGAGCGCATTGCCGTGATCGTAGTAACGCTCAGGCGGGCTCTGCAATCCCACGAAATCCCAGCCGAACTGCTTTTTATGCGGCGATTCAGACTCCAGCGGAAACTACAGAGCTTACTTTCCAGGAGCAAAGCAGACGCATGCTCCGAAATGTTTCGGAGGTTTAAATAAATCCCGAGTCCTATCCGTTGATTCCATGCTATTGCATGTGCTTTGAGGTAAACATACAGAACCGGTTGTCTTGTGGATCGTGATTGCAGGTGTAGCCGCTGTTGTTTTGCATGGTAGCTTGTATGGAAGTGAAGTTGAAGGACTTTACTGTTTACAGATGTGTTGTTTAAGTAAACTAACACAGGGTTTTGGTTAGGTTTTCATGCTTTAACTGTAGGTATCACTTCCATAAATATTCTCTTTTGTTTTACCATGTAAATAAATAAATATATAAATATTTATTTATTAAATAGTTACAACGGTTAACTTAAGCAAAAACCCTGCCTTTTGGTGTACTTTTCTAAAAGGTATATCTCTCTTTTTTCCTGGTCAAAATCCTCCCTGTCATGCATACATATATTGACACAAAATGGAATTATGTTTAAGGTCAACCTATTCTTAGATCTGTCTTGGTTAAACTGCTTAAGTAACGCTTATACTTTCCAAATACCAAACTAATTGGTGTGTGCTGGTACTAGTTTATATATAACTTCATTTTAGCGATAGGTAATTATGTGTAATCGCAGTATAATTAATGAGTAAACACAAACCAATACCTGCCAAGGAAAGCAGAGCCCTGTATTGGGAAGCTGGGTTTGTGGTCTGAATGTGAGTGAACAAAGATAAGGTCGACTTAAAATAGGATACCTCTAATCCGACAAGTTGTGAAGTTAACCAATAAATATTGCTTTGTGATATAGGTTCCAGGTCTTTAAAAGCCTGAAAAATAAAATGCTTAGATAGCTTTCCCAGTTTGCGTCATCTGTCCCAGATCATTACGCCACTTAACAGCCAGATGAAACAGCACAGCATTTTAACTGATAAAAGGCACCTGTGTTGTGCTCCGAATTAGCTTGATACGGTTAATTTGCACAGAGGTCAGTCTGTATTCTCCATGCTAAACAAAAAACCAATAGATTTTAATGCCACGGTAACATTTAACTTATCAGAATGTCCTGTATAAAACTGATCTCGACCTGAGTCATCAGCTAACGAAATGTCGTCATAAAAGTTATCACCACCTGCACGCTCCCTTTCCCCAAACTCGCTTTTAATGTCTTCCAATGAAGGTCTTTGTTTCCTGGTGACAGTTTTGTGGAGGGAAATTAAAGACAGGCTTACCATGCAGGAGAAAGGCTCTGCGATGAGATCAGTCTTAAGCGTAACCTCTAGGGAGCTGGTGTGCTGGCTTCAGGGGTGCTGATGGTGTCTCCCCCAGCGTGAAGGCCTCTTCTGGTTGGTTGCTTTTAGGCTAATGAGGCCGCTTCTTTGAAGCTGTCTTTCCCGAATCGCAAAGAGGAGTATGTGTTAATGCAACAAAAGGTGACAGATTGTAATAGCTCACCAATGAGAGTGAGGTGTGAGGAGCCATTCAGCGTGACAGGTCCATACTGGAAGCGTTTCAGTCTCTTCCTCTTGTCTCCTCATCGTTACCCTTAGAGAAACACTCCATTCCCATAGCTTTTTTTATATTTGCGTAATTTCTATTTTATCTAAGAGCAATTTATCCAAGTGAAGAAAATGAGCCATGATTTGAAAGAACACCAAGAAGGCTCCATTGTTCTTATAAAGTATTATTATAACACAGATTGTCATGGGAAAACAAACACTTCTGGATTTGATGTTTGTGCAATGCAGTAGTTCATAAATACTAATACATTTTCACATACAATGCCTATTCTGAGCAACAGTCAGCGCTGTGATTTTCTTTCCTTATAAATTTTGAATTTTCATACATATCATTCTTGTTCCCATACCTTGCCTTGGGTACTCAGGTACACTATTCATTAATAAATTCCTGGCTAAGTTTCTTTTTTTTGATGTTGAGAATCTCATAGATAGAAATGTGCTTATTTCCAGACCCAGGCTTCCTTTGCAAGACAAGAATCAAATAACCTGATGAGTGTGGTACATTCAACATATTGCACATGTACTTCCCTCTTCCTGATGCTCTATGGCCGGGGGCATTGGGGGAGGCACTTTATACCCCCCCCCCCCCAATATACCTACAACGCATTCATCTGGGATATACTCTGAACTGAACAGGAAGCATGAAGCTATAGTAAAGAAAAATTACTCGTGGCATTTTTTTTTTTTACCAAAGCAGGTGATAGAGATTTGTTACTCGGTCTGCATGCATTCTGAGAGCCCTGCGTAATCATGTTTGTATTTAATAGTACACCGAGGCATTCTTGTCCTCACATTTTTGTCTGTGGAGACTGAACAACATGGTCAGCGATGCTAGTCGAGGGTATCTCAGTCGTACAAGCTTAAGGTAATAATTTTTAATAACAACCGTCTTTGAAGCGAGAGATATGAACATTCTGACAACTAGAAATTGAAATTCAGTTTGTTCTTTTAATAGGGATTGCACATTGCACTCCTTTTTGCTTTGTTTTTAATGTAGCCATACACAGAGGCTGGACTGCATCACGAACAGATTTAAACTACAGTGAATGCAATAGGGCCTGGTTAAAAATATGAACATGCATTTAGTCCTTAAGTCACCTGGGAATTCATAGATCCTAGATAATACATGTGCAGCTGTTCAGGGTAACTGTTTTGGCTGCTGTAACTAAAATCAGACATATACTGATGTATAAAAAACAAGAGCAGTTGTTAAATAAACATTAGAGTGCCAGAGGATTCCTAAAATAACCAGTTAAATGGTAATCCAGGAGAGTTTAGTTATTTTTAAAAACATTTCTATTAAAATGGTTTGGTTGGTTGGGTCACGCTAAGACCCGAATAGCACCTCTGGAATAATTTTCCAGCTGAGGAGTGGGTGGTCTTAGCGTTTTTGTTTAGCGTTTGCATACTTGCATACTGCAGCTAGTGGCCCGGACAGTTCTGTGCACATGTATTGTGTGAATGAATGAGGGACATGTTACTGTAGAAGTGGGTAGCTAAAAAGTTCAAATTACATTAAATTGCCTTAAATAAAATCACCAAAATAATCAATCATGATTGCAATAAATATCACTATAACCCATATAAGTTAGTGGAACAAAGGATTCTGTCATCTCCAGGCTAGTCCTAGAAATATAAGAAATATACTTGAACTATTATAAGATTTGAAGGTTTGAAGATTTGAAATGAAATAATCTGTTCAGCAGCGTGGCTCAGAAGGTAGTGCTGTTGCCTCATACCAGCATCATTGGGGTTTAAATCCCACCCATGCTCTGTGAGTGTGGAGTTGTCATGCATGGAGTTCTGAGTGGTATAGTGTTTTTGCTTATGCCCCTTTTGGGCTGACTTGTAGCTCTGTGGGTTAGGCTCTGCGTGCCTGTGTCTGGAAGGTCACAGGTTTGAATCCCTTTGAATCCCCCTAGCAGAGGTAATGTGTCAGTGATGGGTACCTGTGCAAAGCCCTTAACCCCCAAAAACTGCTCCTGGGGCATCAGAAAACTGACTGACCTCAGGCTTTGCTCTTACCTGCATTTGTCTGCGATCCTCATAGGAGAGTAAGATGGGATATGCAGGGATTGAATATTGTACTTGCTGTCTGTACAATGACAGTGAAAGCATTCTATTCCCATTGCCAGTCCGAAGACGGGCAATTAGATGAATCTAAATTGTCCGTTGTATGCCATACCAAGAACCAGTATCTTGACCCAGATGTTCCCCTGCCTTGTGCCTTATGCTACCTGTTATAGGGTCCAGAGTCCCCTTCCGGTTAACTCCTCCTAGATAACTGGTTGGAAGATGAAGAGGTGGGCTTAATAATCCATAGCTCCCATGTACAAAGCATCATTAAAGCATCATCATGCATACAAGCATAAGGTTTCTAGAAGTCTACCTACATTCCCATTAGAATCAGTGATTACAGATTTCAGTGACCGGGCCGCTCCCTGTGTGGTGGATTGTGCGGTACTCTTTGCAGTAATACAAGTTGCACACAAAGCAAATTAGTAGCAGAAGACATAATGATACCCTGGGGAAAAGCTCCATCTCATGTTCAGTGGAGATCCAGCAAGTCTCTTTACAGTTCTTTACATTTCTCAGATGTTACTCTGTTGGCAGTTTATTTGCCAGTAATTTTTGCTGCATTTGTTCATTATTTTTAACATTGAAAGGCGCCAGGTAGGTTCACAGTCTGATTTGATTGTATTAATTGTGTATAGTGTTTTTACAGTTGCCTATGTCAAAACAACACAAAACAAAACATACACTCTATATTAATACAGAAAGTCATTTTAAAAATGTGATTTCCATTGTGAAGCTACGTTGTCAGCCACTCAAAATACTAGAAATTTAGATGACTGTGATCTCACAAGAGCCGAAACCCAACAAAGTGGTAACTGCATGTCCCCTGTAAACATTACAATTTACATATTTACAGATTGTAACCAATCAGGTTTTATGAGTCCTTCCTGTAAAAGCAAAAGGTTAAGTTCAAATTTTTGAATTTAGAATTTTAAGAGCTCAAGTGTAAGTAAACTATCAAGGAAAGCAGGCTAAAGGACGAAAGGTGTTTTACCCTTTATGTGAGTATATGACGATTACTATGGAGCAGAAAATAAGCAGTGTTCTGTTCTTTGTTACCCTGACGTCACATCTGTAGATGTTTGCTTGTCTTAGTAATTTGTTAATTTATCATCCCGAGTCTTTGATGTTTCCACAGACAAATATGCTACAAAGCTTTTTAAAAGTTTGTGTTGTCTTATGCAACTTTTAATTTTATTTAAAACATTCTTTCGGTAAAAAAAAAATATATATATATATATGGGCGTAATTAATAGATCCAAAAGCATCGATTAAACACGTTTTCTTGCTTTGGTTGGTCTCTGAGTTATTGTGATTTCGACACATTTGCCCAGATCAAGCATTTCAGACTGCTTCATTTAAGGGCTGGTGCCAGACACTGTTTAGGGCTGTATAACTGCAGATCCACCACATACTCCTCAACACAGTGTCTGCTACACAGGAATCCTTCTCTGTCAGCCTGAAAGCTGTTATCAATGAGTAGAATAGAAGCAGACATCAAGTACTGTATTTGCGTGCTCAGACCCATAGTGATGCCAATAAGGGAACGTAGTTTTTGACCACCAGCTGGTCATCGCCTCCATAAATGATGAAACATAGGGATAAAATGTCACTAATTACCAAGGGATGTAATACCAGGGGGATAAATGATAATTAGCTAAATTAGCCAATAACTTTTAGAATTGAGTTTGTCATTCCACGTTTATGTCTTCTTTTAATGCTTAAATATTTCCTGCAGACTGTTATTTTAAAGATGACCTGATAGTGAACCACAGAGAACAAACTCATTGTTTTTTGAGCCTTCCTCGTAACTATTATCGTTAATGTGACCGTCATCTTCCTCTGCAGGCCAAAGTGCTTCCAGATGATGGCTTAAGGGAGGCCAGCACTGCGACTGTTTTAGAGGTTGTTATTTTGCTAGCCTGTAGAGTATTCGACTAACACACTATGAAAACAATTTAAGGGAACGTTGTACTTTTCCACAACACGATCCTGCTTTGAAATCAAGGTAGTCGCCAAACAGCAGGTCATGTTGAATGCAGAACATGAAGGAAGATATGCATTCAACTGCTTAAATTATGAAGCAGGCATCAGAATAGCCTGTTTGGCATGAACTAGCACCACTACACTCCACACAACTCTGGCTTCCCATTGAGTTCTTCTTATGCCAGTATTAATCAGTATTAGCTCTACCTGTTGGTTACTTCTGTTAGGCATTTTTGTATTGTTTATTTCTCCATCCATCCCATCCTGTAAGTGCTAGGAGTATCACCTAACTTAAAATCTAGACTAGAATGTTTTGTTTAAAGTACCTCATATTCAAGTTTTATAACGCAGCACATTATATCTTGAAAAATTCTGGTTGAGTGGATGAATATGAATCCCCAGCAGAGCATACGTGTCTATTTTGAAGATCTACAGAGAAAAGAAATGATCCGATTTTTCTTACTACAGTGTCAAAACCTGCCACATCTCTTTCTAGTAGTCTCCTGTCTGTGCATTTATAACTTCTTAGAGCAGCAGTTTTATATGGTGATATATTTACTTTAAAAGACATGGGGTGTATCTCATTTGACACTGAACTGTCTGTCTGCCACATTATGTCACGTCCCAAATGGTGGGAACATTACAATGCATCCGCTTAAGAGGCTTTATTTGAGGTGAATTTGAAAGAGACATAAAATGTATTCAGAGTTGTTTAGGCTATCCCATGTCTCTTTGCAAGATTAATTTACTCCATGTATATGGGACTCTTAGGTGTGCTTCCTGTAAATTAATTTTTGTTCATTCAGTGAATAAACAATACAAAGAGATTTCCTTGACAGGAGTAGATGCCTGTTACACCAAAATTATTTCAAAGAATGAAAATAGCCTGGTTTTTTAAGTAACTTCTCACTGAAAAGACAGATAAGGAAAGCTGGGTTTGGTGTAAATGGAAAGAATTACCCCTCAGTTTCTCTTCAGATACAGGATGTGTATGATCCAGATGGAATAGGTTTACTCCATAACCCTATTTTAAGCACATCCTCTAAATCAACATATCAAGATGTTATTACTGACGGGCTGCACTGTGAAATGATACAGATTTGCCAAATGGGGATGCTGTAATGGTCAGTTAATGTTGGTACATTTAATA
Organism: Petrocephalus schoutedeni; assembly: GCA_026780765.1. Lineage (NCBI taxonomy): Eukaryota > Metazoa > Chordata > Actinopteri > Osteoglossiformes > Mormyridae > Petrocephalus > Petrocephalus schoutedeni. The sequence goes on from JAODKL010000009.1 coordinate 7,085,689, forward strand.
ACAAATACAGACCCGTAATACCCAAGGTGGATCTTTGAAAATCTATTGTATTTTTTTCTGACATAAATTCCTTGTAGTGCATATCAGATTTGTTTAAATCGTCCATTAATTAAAAAACCCAAATTGTAACAAGCCACATACACTTTAATGCTAAAAAAAGTTGTTGCTTCATAATTGCTTATACGATATTATGAAAAACATCCTACTTTGGATATTTAAGTGTCTTGTATTTCATATCATCCAAATGCCACTTACTGTCACAGGTGAGGGTTGAATCTAAAGTGCTTTTTTGGTACAAATTTTTATTTCATGAATTCACGGGAATGGTGTTGGAGAGCAGAGCTGAACATCCCAAAACCACACATATTACCCTGCTCCAGGGTCATTTTCCATCATGTGATCTAAGCAGACCCTAAATAGTCATTATTTGCTGGCATGCTAAATCAAATTGTTCAGATTAAAGAAATGCTTGAATGATGCTTTCCTCTCTTAGGTTGTAACACCAAATTCTATGCTGCTCATTTGGGTATATATATCCCAGTCATATGTATACACTGCTCAAAAAAATAAAGGGAACACAAAAATAAGATATCCTAGATCTGAATGAATGAAATATTATTAAATACTTTGTTCTTTACATAGTTGAATGTGCCGACAACAAAATCACACAGAAACTATCAATGGAAATCAAATTTATCAACCCATGGAGGTCTGGATTTGGAGTCACACTCAAAATTAAAGTGGAAAAACAC
>JAODKL010000009.1:7094052-7104267 GCA_026780765.1 Petrocephalus schoutedeni
GTCGTCACTTCCGGCCTCGAAAACTCGGTTTTTGACTCGGATACCGACCTCCAAGGTATAATGGAACGCACGATTACTCTCATGGAGCGTGAAGTTGGGGGAGGTGAGAGGGGGATTTCCCCATGGGGATCAGTAAAGTATCTATTATTATTAAAGTACCTGGAAAATGTCTACGTTTCACTTCAAATTTTGCTTTTGTGACTGGGATATTAACATTTTCAATTTTACCCATTTTTCAGAGCATTCCAGGTAGATTTCCTGCTACAGAGACCCTAAAGGGACATGGGCAAAGAAAAAAATCCTTTGCAGCATCTCGTGGCCAGCAGGAAGTTTGAAAGGCCTCTTTTGTCTGCCCATGTCCCTTAGGGGCTCCATACAGGGCTGATAGACAATTTCCTAGAATTTGCATGGATTTTCAAGAACTTTATGGAATGTTGTAGAACTTACAAAATTTTCAGGAAGAGACCTCTTTGAATGTATTAGAGGTGGCCTCTAAAAGCTGAAAACGTTCTCCAGACGCATTCTGCTATGTATGCAGCCGATTTATGAAAACAAGTGGAAAAGTTCTCTGTGACAGCACCTGCTAAAATATATGAAGCCTACAAGGCATATTTCAGCACACGTGTCAGCAATCAAGGTCCCAGATCTCGAAAAACTACTCACTTCTGAACAATTTTGTTCATCTTCATATGACTTTAGTTTAAATGTAGAACTTGATTCATATGTTGTTTTATTCAGACCTTATGTAAATGAAAATATGCAGATTTGGGCCCGTTTTTACAATGACTGAAGGGAATAATGCCCATTTTCTATTGTTTTGCAACATAAGCAATTAAGAAATAATACATAATATCCAGGAATAAAATTTGTGTTACACTGTTTAATTTATCTTTCAACTGAAAACAGCTCAGGCCGGACGGTTGGTTGTGGGGCATTTCTGCTGAGGGAGGTAACACGTGGCGGAAAGGACAAGACGCCCCCTCGGTGCTGCGCCACCCAGGCGCTGGAACGCAGATCAACGCCGGAGTCTGGTTCACTTCAGCGAGCTAATTATATATATAGCAATCACCAGAACCTCCCCATCTGCTTTTGCTTGAACGTCGTGCGCCGAGTTACACAAATGTCCCATTAAACCAGGATTAAGTCAGTCATTTCCAATGACAACATAATAGGTTTATGTGCAGATGTAACCGCGTATACATCACCAAAATATATTAGATATTAAAATGAATGTTACTTTTAAAAAGCCGCAGTTTATTTTGACTTGCTACGGTGTTGTTTTACAATAACAAAAAAATTTAAATGAATCCAGATACTGGATGCTGGTTTTTATTTTATGAATGAGGATGTGGTACAAGTTGACGTGTTTGCTAATAAGATAACATAAACGAATTTAAACATTTAAAGTTTAATGATTAACCATAATCCTTTGAACTAAATTACTTTATACTTCACAATTTTATTTTTAAATGTCACATAAACGTGTGTTACTATCAGCCTCCAGGATGGAATAGGATAATAACAGGGGCAGCCCGTGGGAAAGGGTCTGAGTGACGCAGGGGAAGTTTAGCTCGGCCGCTCCGGTAGTTCGTGGGTGACCGTAACCGATTGCAGGTAAGTGGTACCGCCCTGTCCCAGCTCAGGGGGGAGACTGAGGGCTAGCGTGATGCGCAAAGCTTTCGGAAAGTGCTCCTATCGCCGCACACGTGCACCTGCGTGATCCTTTTTGCTGCCTGTTGCCGTTAAGACTATTAAGCAAATCAAATACAGACCCATACCGCTAGGTATCGAAAAAAACCCATAGACCCCAAATGAGAGGACAGCAGTATACTCTTATTACACTGTACAAACCTGTAATTAGCATCAGCATCTGCTTACGGTTTGCATGCAAAGTTGCAATTTGCTGAATTTCGCATGTGTTTCGTATGGCACGAGCGCAAACCCTCGGCTGCCGCGGGCGCACGTCTGTCTGACTAATATAACTAATAACTGTCGGATAATCGGAACTTCGTCGCAACCACAAAAATCTGGGCACAATTCCATCTTCAGTCTCCGCCGTCCCAAAGCCTGAGTCCCCTGTCCGAGTCGCGACACGAAGAAGGAGGCTCGGGACCACACAGGTCATCCTCTCCCGTACTTAAACGCTCGAATTGCTATGGTGGGTTGTATAAGGTAAGGGTCACGTCATTACGCATTGCATTTAGCTGTGGGGTTACTCTATAACACTGATTCATTACATTTCGTAACAATCAAAAGCCAAAAAGGTCATGATATCCAAATACTTAACTGCTTTTATGTGGCACAGCTTTAAAACAACTTCAAAATCTCCTGTCCCTTTTACACGAAATCCTTTATGATCACTTCAGACCTAAAGTGCAGAAGTTTGTTTAATCGCAGCAAAGCACTTTGATTACCTTTAATTTACTGATTTCTCTGTATTTCTCTTTGATGATAATTTGTGTTGCATTGCAAGTGCATAATAGCAAGCATAGCTCTGGAAAGTGCTCACATTGCCTAAAACAGACAGAAACATCCCAGCTTGATCAGCGGTTAAGCATCTGTAGACACTAGGGATGTGCATCTCCATAACTGAGGCCGATGCGATACGCATCTCGATGCATAGCCAACGATACGATACATTAAAGATACATGAAGCAGCTAGCGATGCGATGCGATACGATACTCCTCTGTTACGATGCAGTGCAATCCGATTTCGATTTGATTCAACACGATTCGATGCAGTATGATGCAATTAAACAAATATGATTCTATGCATTTTACATATGTTACAGATACTTTTATTTCTTTGTTTCAGACAACAAATCATAAATTAACTTAAGTACCTGCTATGTGAATTAGTCGGAAACGCACCACGTGGCTAGATGTCAATCAAACTCAGTCTTGTTTTTTGTTGACAGATTGCTCCCTAGGAATTTTTAAACATTTATCTAAGCACAAACTAACATATCCAAAAGATAAAAATGCCCCACAGTGTTTATTCTGTTATGAAAAAAACATACAACTGCTGAAGACAAATCCATCCATCCATCCATTTTCTGAAACCGTTTATCCTTCTGGGTCGCAGAGGGTCCGGACCCCATCCCGCACACTACGGCCATGGGGTGGGGAACAACCCAGGATTAGGTGGCACCTTAAGGCCTTGCTGTTTGATGTCCCATCCTTGTGCTTGCTGGGTAGACTTCAAGCCCATTAGTACAAAGAACATGTATTTATGCAAAATGGATGCTAATTAGATCTGTACATGGCAGTTTATTAATAATTATGGTGGATTTTAAGTAACAAAAGTAATGTTCTTTTGCTGCTGTTGGTTCATTCATATTCGGTGCATGATTACAGACCTTACAATGACCTAAACCGCAAACTTAATGAGAGCTGCATTAATGTAATGCATTGACTAGTGAATGAACTGAGGATTCTGTGTAAGCCATGACCCTGACTGGGAAAACACCTAACATTTAATCTGCAGTTATAATCTAACATTCACTCCTTACTCATGCACCACACACTACTTTCAAATCCACGTCGCGCTTCTCTGGTCCTTTTTTTCGGTCTCCCTCTGGTTTTTATTCCCCTACAGTGTGACCTTCCTTTCCTTATTTGTTTCACTTTTTATGGCAAAGTTGACCACCTTTCATTTCACTGCCAGTTATAGTCTGACTAGGTACCTTGCATGCCACAATCCTTGAATCCTTGAGTGGTTAGAAGATGGGTGGGTGGATTTCATGCAGGGTGTTCTTGGTGCGTAGTCTCTGTTGGAAGGTTCGCTTCCATGTTTCAGCATGTTGTGGAGCACCCATCTGGATGACATGAAGATGGAGAAGGTGCAAATGAGGTGAAGGCGGGAATCCGTGAGCAGCTGAGACCGACCCCTGAAGGTCTCTGGGTGTTTCAGCAGTCATTAGGAATCAGGTCTACAAACTACTTCCTCAGGGGCAGTCTGAATATTTGACTCCAAAACGCTTTGTATTAACCGTGTCTTGATAAATTACATTTAAGTGTGTGGTTTCCTGGGAAGTTCATTAGGAGAGAACTAAGATTTGGTGGTAGACTATAAAAACTGGGATATAAACAAACTAATTGAAAAGACCAGATTAAAGGTAATGAAACATAACAATGACAGGCTAGTGACCTCACATTCCTGCTCTGTGTGATGTGGTGTAGTATGAAACTGCTGATGTGCATTTATATGGCATGTTTACACCCTGTGCTCCCGGTTAGGGGCTCAGCCCCTTGGAAGTGAAGTATGCCTCATAAGTCAATAATTGCTCTCAGTCTGATCATTAGCTGCATTGTTAACCGTAGTGGAACTGTGACGTTCATTAGGCTGTGGGTGTGTACCATATGCTCAGGTCCTGACGAAAGCTTCATGCAGATCTCAGGAGAGGGACTGGGACTGCATTATGTGTGCTGCTGATATCGACATTACATGTTAATCACATGCATTTGTCACATTGCAAGTGTCACATTGCAAGTGTCACATTGCAAGTGTCACATTGCAAGGACTGCAATAGCCATCTGGGCTGAGACCCTCAGTAGGCGTTCATTCTGTCATAGGTAACAAACTTAGCAAACTTTGCAATTTCAGTCATTTTCCACTTACAAGATTATGTAATATATGTTACCAAAATCAATGTAAAGCTATTGTACGAGCTCCTCATGCACTCTCCGATACGCTCATAAAAGGGGTAGGCAGGCAGGTGGTGTAATGGTTAGGGATGCAACCATGTGATCGGAAGATCACCAGTTTAAGTCCCAGACCCATAAATATCGCCTAAGTACCCTAAGCAAGGTACTGTCCCCCAGCACCACTCCCTGGGTGCTCAAGTAGCTGCCCCCTGCTATGTCACATGGGTTAAATGCAGAGGACACATTTTGTTGTCACACGCTGTGGTGTGTCAGCAATTAATCACCTTTCATAATCATTGTTGTCCTTGCTGTCAGACTCACTCATAGACAGTGTGGTGCACTTGTGAGAAACAAGAATGAGTGACAAGGAGAAACGTGAACGAGAAATGGTCACCAAAGAACATTTGTCTTTCCCTTTACAGAAATATTTTGGATTCTGTAGAGATGATATTTCGCAGAAGCAAGTGCTTTGTCGGCACTGCTTTGTGTCCATTGGAACAACTCATGGCAAAACTACCAGCTGATTCGAGAAACTCTATTGTTAGTCTAATAACAAGATCTATTTGGCTATGTTTTACTTTGGATATATTTTCTTTGTTTTTATACATATTGCAATATTTATCGCAAGACATCTCAAATATTGCAATGCTAATTTTTTTCCCGATATTGTGCAGCCCTCGGTGGTCCAGAAAGTTTTTGTCACGCATCCTGTTTTTCAGATACCTCACATGCACGACTGAGGGTGGTAATATTGAACTTGCACAACTTGCTGAAACACAAACTGTCATTTGCATCAACATGTTCATTCATTTATTAATCACTTGGTCATTATATGTATTATGTATGCAAACTATATATAATCGCCCCAATCAAATGATTGCTAATTGTACTGTGACAGAGAATGTCATTGTGCCTGGGCTTGATCTGTAATGTAATAGTCATATACAAATAGTCTCAGGCTAATTTTCTAATATCCATTTCAGCGGATGTCTTTCTGTAGCTGATACACCATGACTGAGATGGTGTATATAGACAGCCTGACATCAATGCCACACTTAAGTGTTTATGCAGAATTGCTGGCCACGTCATCCTCAGGTTAAACTGACATTACTACTGTTTGTCCGTGGAATTTAATTGAGCACAGTTCCAAAAACATCTGATTACTGTTATTGTTTTTGGATGATTTCTTTTGTTCATGCTTTCCTAAAACCACCAAAAAGTGGCTGGAATTTGCGATTATTTGCCAGAAACCTTTTTGGACTCACAGATTGTTTTTTTTAGGATTTTTATTTAATCTGCCTTGGCATTTAGAAAATCTAAATGGTGTCCGTCTTATGGGAATATTTTTTTAAATAAAGATTTAACATAAAATGTCTGACAGCTACCTATTCTCTGATTAACTGCATATTTTTCTACATAGAAGTGTCTGTGCGTAAAGGATTTGGACTTGCAGATGTTTGAGGTGCATCTAGGGTGAAGTTGGGTGGCCTTTATATATTAAGATTCTATGTTTTTCTTTGTTTCAAAAGGAGCGGAAAAAACAGTTTTATCTGGCTTCAACCAATGAGGGAAAAAAACAGACCTCACTGAAGCAGGACCACCAAGCTTCACCACTGAATTTGTACATCTGGAATTAACAGGCATAATGACCAGAGCTTTCCGCTGTTGTTCACAGTGGCCAGTGAGAAGTTCAATTCGATTGGTCTAGAAACAAGCAGAGTCCCCGTCCTTATGTGCATTAACACTGCATCAGCCTGAGGTCTTGTCTTTCAGCATAAAACAGTACTTTCATGCTTTGGGCTTGTACACCGTTGATTGCTGCCATGGGGCCATCTGTACGAGAAGAATACAGACAGGAGTCAAATAGCTGTTGCGTGCCTCTTTTGCACTAACGGACCTTTGCGGATCAAGCAGGAGAGTACCCGTCATGATCTGACTCAGGCCCAACTTAGCTGATCTCAAAGCAATGTCGCATAGGGGGAATGGCACAACTTTTCACAAATACAAACCACACTTGATTTTCAGCCTCTGTGGCTTGAGTTCCATGAGGACAGCTTATAGTCATAGAGTATAGTGTTGCTGGGACATCCTTATAAATGATATATCTTATGCTGTATTATGGTTTCTTTTATCCTGTAGTATGGTACATGGCCAGCCTACCTCAATGGAGACCATCTGGTCTGGGAAGAGAAAGTCAGTCATTAATTTGCCTTTTGCCCTCAAAGCATATAATTATAAGTTTCAAAAGGAATAAAGAATAATTATCACGTAGCAGAAATTCCAGTTTTAGTTTGAAATATTCTGCTGTTATTTTGCATGTTGTAAGTGAATTGGATACATGCTGGACAGGGCATTACTTTATGAACAAACAGAGCAAGAGAATTTCATGTTGGCAAAGAAATCCCACAGTGAAACTATTTTAGCATTAGTGAGGTGTTTATTGGGGGTTTAAAAAACAGCGGTCAAATAAGTGAAGTTAATATAATGTATTTTTAATTATAATGGCATGTAAAAAAAATTAGTGCAGAAAATTGTTTTTGCAGTTGGCGTCAATAACAATGCCAAGTTAACTTAGTGTTTAAATAGTCTGATGAAAGTATATTTTAAATATAAGAATAGTAATTGAAGAGAAATGGTAGCTTTTCAATTAATTACACAGTTTCTGATCAGTCATTGTAGCGCAGAACACTCCCAGTAGGGAATTTAATGTTTGCAAACCCTTAATGGAGGGAATTAACTTGCATTGAAGTGTTTACATGCAGGATGCAATCATTGGCACAAGGATCTTATTTATGGACGTGTCTTCAGATGCAAGGGCACAACTTTGGTTTGAGTATTGGGGGGGTTGAGGTCCTCACCCATTTAGGGGGAGACATGATTATTGGAGGGGTTGTATTGGCCAGTTTTGATTATTGGAGGGGTTACGACCCCCCATCCTCCCTGTAATTTACGCCCATGTTCATATGCAGAGTCAGTGGCAGCGCCTTGACTCCATGTCTGTGACTCTCGCAGCACTGGTTTGTCTGTCTGTGCTGTGTTCCACACCCTCTTGGAGCCACAGAGACGCACCGTCTACTTTGGAACTCACACCATGCCTGTTTCCCAGTCAGCTGACCAAACATTGGTCGTTTCTTGTGCTCTGCGATTGGGAAGCTGCATTAATTTCACCTTTTGCAACGATGGCATGCGATGGGTGGCAGGGAGGCTCAGTGGGTGTCGGTGTCGCATCACCCCTCCAGGCTGGGGAGTTGGGAGGCTAAATGTGAGCTCCGTATCTGAACGCTATAAGGGGTTTGGGCTGAGTGGCGAGGGCCTCTTTAGTGTGGGTGGGTGGGGGGGGGCAGTTCTGACTTCATTATGAGGCAGCAATAAAACATCTGGAGTGGAGAAGAGCACTGTAGCCCTTCCACAGGTCAAGGTGACAGCTGCTCTGGTTAGCGTCACTGTCGTGTCCGCACACATGCGCACTCTACTCACGGACGGCCAGTTTACATGCTTGTTTGCGTGCGGGCCTGCAGCGATGTGTGCAATCCTCGTGAGAAGCGCAGAAATTGGTGTGTAAAAAATTTTGAAAAAAAAAATTAAGTGTAGAGCGGCAAATGTGAAATGTTTAGTCATGCATCATTTATGGGCTGAGGTAAGAGCACAGTTCGGCTCTGCAGATATGACCCCGAGTGATTTCTGGCACGACGCTGTGGTAAGTCAGCAGCTTTCTGCGGGCACTTAATTGGAAAACAAATTTAGAGATGCATAAAACCAAGTAACATGCTGCGCAAAGCACAGAGAACCTTGTTTGCCAAATGCCATGCTGGAAACATCTAAAATGTTCTGGTAATGTTTAAGTAACTGTCAAAAACAAGATTAGTTTAACTGTATTACGGTCATTAGGTTCCGCATAAAACTGTTTTTGGCAACGAAAAATTAAACGGCAGATAAAGCCATGTGTATAAATTTCTGACAAGGGAATAATATTAATATGCAAAGTTTTTCAGAATGAATCACAAAATAACTTTTGACAACATTACTTGACAGGATGGGCCCAGTAATGTTTATGAGTTCTGACACAGAGCAATTGGTACTTCAAAGCTGCATTGGGACTGGTGGAGGAGAGCACAGAGGCATTGTGGGTAGTTATGCTAATGCAACCAAGAGACAAGCTCCAAGTGCAAGGAAATACAGGCTGATTACGCCGAGCTGATAACTTTACTGTGTGATTATATGCTTGATATTGAGAAAACAGTCATGTCTCCAATTTATTAATGACATTGTCATATTATAGTTTTATCTTCCAGATGGGTTCCGTTTGTCTGATTAGACAGATTCATGAGGACTCGAACGTTAAAGACGGAACTCAAAATTATTGCTGCACTCCAAAAAAAATAAATGCAGGCATTCCACAACCACTTTTCTGGTCTTTGTGTTGACAGGCCATGATGAACTGGAATTGAAAAGTAAAATTGCAGTGTAATCAGGATCAATCAGTAACCACTGAAAGCCTTACAAGAACCGCCTGTGTGCAACTACATTGTTAATACAGGGGTCGATTTTATTTAATACATAAAAAAACGATTTGTTGTGATTTGTGGCTAATAAAAGCTTTGGAGGATGTTTAGAATTCCATAAAATGAATTAATAAACGAAAATGTGTATATTCCCAAACTAACAAACATGAAGTATAAATGGTGTAGTTTCAGAATGAAACTGAAAGGCTTGCATGGTGGCACGGACGTCAGCGTTTCCTCCAGGGCTCCGCTCCTGTGTCTGGTCCCGATTTGCGCCCCGCGCGCTCCTCTGGCGCTCGCGTGTCTGTGCGCAGCCGGGGCGCTTATGTCTGCCCTTGGGCGATACAGAGGCAGACAGAGAGATAGACGTCGGCTTTCAGGGGGCTCGGCGGGATGGCGCTGGCAGAAAGCTTTCAGACAGCACCGCTGTCGGAGCGGTTCGGTCCGATCGCCGCTAAAGGGGACGCCACTAAAATAGTATGTCCATTTGGCTTTGCGCTGATAGGTGACAGCGGTTGCGCTATTAAAACAGGATACGCCGTAGTTATACACCATGCTCTGAACGTGATTCCTAATTTCATTCATTGTATTTATTTGGGCTGTGTAGGCGTGCTGTCGGGGCGCCACGGTGGCTCGGAGCGTAGCGCTGTTGCCACACGTTTTTGGATTTGTGGCTTTGACTCTAGACCCAGCTCTGTGTGTGTGCAAGTTCTCTATCGGGAGTGTTTTTTTTCTCTTGGACATTCTGTTTTATTCGCATCGTGCAATTCCGTGCTGTCCCGGGGAATCACTGACCCTAATTTACCCCTCATAACATGCGTACAGTATTGGACTCGTGTACCCTCAGCGTTCACCATGCAATGGGGTCTGGTCTCTGCTAATAACATAATTATACGGATGGCAGTTTAAAACATGAAAATGGTTAAGCTATATGACATTACAAGATATGCCTCTTAAAACATAGAAATAAAAACAGAAGCGTTGCCAGAGACCAAATTTCTTAGCGACAAAATTGATCACCACAAATCTAAATGTAATTGAATCATAATCCCAAATGTATGTATGT
>JAODKL010000009.1:7104389-7116335 GCA_026780765.1 Petrocephalus schoutedeni
ATAATATGTATTATATGTATTCTTTATAAATATATACAATGAATACATCTACACTGAACGAGATCCGCAGGGTTAACTCAGATCTGATTTGGGCTCTTGGTTATCACGCAGTGTTGTAAGAAGCGTGCACTAGTTTCTTAGAAAAAAAAATTGTCTGTGCCAAAGTATGCTTCAGTTGCATTCCAAAAGAATAACTTACAGGGTAAAATTGATATAACCAGACCATCTTGCTGGACCCTGTCAGAAATCGGAATCATATTCCTGGTGTGACACGGAAAGCCTATTGCTATAAAAAAGAATACAACTACTTTTAAAGACGTTATGTAATGGCAGGTAAACTGAATTCAACAAGTGGAAAAATAATTTAAAACTGTTACAAGATTTACTTGTTGAAATAAACACTTAACGGTAAACCCTTGCAAATCATGTACTATTAAATTTACATGCTTGATTTATCAGACCCGTTACTATGCATCAGTTAGCTTTACAAGAAATTTGACTAGAAATAGATTACATATAGCACATGTATTTCGCCAAAGACATGCATGTCCCTTTGAAGATCGTTTATCTGAATGGAATATTACGAATAAAAGCCTGTGCCGTCGATATTGCCGTAAAGTACAGCACTGCAATGATGTAAGAGCGCCACCTAGCGGTTAGTGATATTGCCGTAAAGTACAGTATTGCAATGGTGTAAGAGCGCCACCTAGCGGTTAGCGATATTGCCATAAAGTACAGTACTGCAATGGTGTAAGAGCGCCACCTGGCGGTTAGTGATATTGTCGAATGCAAAACGGCAGGTGCATTTCAACATCCAACATTCTTTGTCTTTTCTTTCCTACTGGTGTTTGGCAGACGCGAAATAACATTCTCCATGGTCAAGTGGTCGTACCAAGGTCATAGTATATTATATTAAATATGCACATTAGACAAAGACCGAGTAGAGAGAGCAAGTAGTAACTGGACATATGGCAAAACACAACTGGAATACCACTGGCCTAGTATGGATGCCGGGCTGCCAGCTCTCACACATCTGGCGTGACTCTCATGCTTTCAGACTCACGCTCATGCAAGAAACCTCTTAGCAAGTCTATATTATTCCATTATAAATCTAAAATTAGTTACGTCATACATTTGCAAGCCCTACATACTATTTGCAAGACTTTGCCTATTCAAGTAAAAATTGTATGTGTATTATCATATGTATACATGTTACAGCAGTGTGGATGGGTAGCTGACAGATGTGTTAAATGTGTTAAAATTTTGTCTTTCCAATGTAAACAGTCCCTTAGAAACTGGAGGAAATATAAAAAGTGTTGCAACCGCTCCCACTCTCCCGTACACTCTACACTTTGTATGGGAAATAACTCTTTTATATTTTCAAGAGGAATTGCTCCGCCGGGAAAACAGAGGTGGTCAGGATGGCCGAGCGGTCTAAGGCGCTGCGTTCAGGTCGCAGTCTCCCCTGGAGGCGTGGGTTCGAATCCCACTTCTGACACACGCTGAATCTTTTCTCAAGCCTTGAACTGAAACTAAACATCCAGACGCGGACACCCGAACCGGCGCGGCGACCAGCTGGAAATTTCCAAACGATTACTTGCTACGCGGTCCCCATTCCGAACTCAGTTGTGACATTTCCTAAATCAGATCAAGCCATTTTTTTATGATTGGATCCTTGTCACATGACAAGGACGGTCTATTGGCTGCAGAAAACGTAACTATTTACGTCGATAGTTTTATGTACAAGTGTATTGATACACGGACATTTATGAATTTTGGATTTTTAAAATTTACTTTCGGAACGTGTTATTCAAATGGTAGGGGAGTTTTACTTCCGCATCCTAGACCCCCCACTTTTAAAAAGTTTGATACGTCCCTGCGAACAGACAATACAGTAAAAGACAAATATCACAATAAATAGACATGTACAATAGTGGACAATGTCACGATAACAAGGATTCGAAAAAGACATGCACTGCAAATTTGTCAATTTTGATATTTAGTTATACATCCAATTTAAATAAATGAGTACATTAGATGATATAATGATAATAGTAATAATAATAATAATTATTATTACTGTTGTTATTGTTGTTATTATTAATATGAGCAATAATAGTTATTATTGTTGTTTTGGTTATAAGGCAGCCTAGGACGAGTTTGGAAGACGGACGGATGGATGGATGGATAAAAATAGTTTGGTTATCGCAGAGGATTCTGGGAAGTGCTGGAGCAAGATGTCCGACATGGAGGATGATTTTATGTGCGACGATGAGGAGGACTATGATCTGGTAAGAAATGACTAACGTGACATTTTCTTTCATGCTTCCTTCTATGTCATTCTTCGGTGGTTTTGCATTTGCACGGTACACGTTTGCAGTGTAACTGTCACAAATGTTTTATGCAAGTTGCATTTCATTGACACTTCAGTGGAATTAAATGTCCCCCGGTTGCCGAGCTTTCGGCTCAGGGAGTAACTCGCATATTTAGCGGCAAAAAGGAAACATTTACATTTGTGCTTTAACCAACAAGTGATGATTATTTGTGCAATTTAGCAGTGAGTTGGCGAGCGCTAAGCGGCGCCGCGGCTTTCTACCGGAGGGGCCTGTGCCGTGTTCTCTGGCTTATTCACTTTGGAGAATTTTATAGGCGTTTTGTATATTGCTTAATTTTGAAGAGCGTTAAAGTCTTGTCTCTTTCCTAACGTATCTGTTTATTTGACTTTCATACGTCCACAAGTCGCTGCAGGGGGGATAAACAGATTAGCTGTCTGGTTAGATATTTACACTTATTTACCTTTATGCAGAGCTCAGCGGGGGAAGCCCGGGCTCTGGATCCGCCAAGCCGGGTCCGTCCAGGAGCCCAGCCGATATACAGTATAACACATATAATAACTGTACGGGACTCAAACCCGTGACTCTCCGGGCGGCCCCCATTTATCTGGGTTATGATCTCTGCTGCAGTTTATATTTAGAAGTTAAGCTTAAAGTGCAATATGACATTACCTCAAGCCTGGTATGGTTAATGTCAATGAAGTTCAGATGCTGGATCTGTTAAATATTTTATCCATATGAAAATGAAAGTCCATGTCCTTATTTATGCATTAACTTTCGCCCTCCTTGGAGTTTATGAATGAATTAATAAATTAGCTGTATTGTCATCAGAGGTGTCAATTTCAGGTCCAGGAAGTAAAAATCCAAACCAGGATTTTGTTTCAACCAACCAGTTGAGCAGAAAGAGTCACAGTCATAGAGTGCTCAACTAGTTGGTTGAAACAAAATCCTGGTTTGGATTTCTACTTTCTGGACCTGAAATTTACACCTCTGATTGCTTCTTGTTATACTGTTTAGTATAATGACATTTTGCTGCCCCCTCGCTGCTTAAGAAAGAACAAACCGTAACAATGATACAAAAAAAAAAAAACAATACAGTAAACCAGACAGGTCAAGGGGAGTAACGGATATATTTAATACCTAAAATAAATTATGATATACACAAAGTACACAGATACACACAAAGTATACACAGATAGTACCTAAGGTAAGTTATGAAGTTATGGATTCAGTGTATCCATACAGATATTGCAGATTAGGGGCATAGGCCCTAATCTGCACATGTCCTTTAAAAGACTCTTGTTTTTTCTTATTTATTTACTTATTATTTACTTACTTATTTGTCATTGTATCGTACTTTTAGATGTTTAGTTTTTATGTTTAACTTACGTATGTCATGACACCACCCGCACCAAAAGAAATTCCTTGTACCTCTCTGTACTTGGCGAATAAAGATTCTATTCTATTCTATTCTATTCACGTTAACAAGACATGACTATTGACTTGATAATGTATGCATAGGAGTGAGTACATTAGCTGCTCTGGGAAAGAAGCATAGTACTGTAGTATGTGACTGTAAAATCCGGAATCTCTTCCCAGATGGCAGAGCGACAAACAGGCGATGGTTTGGGTGTTTGTTATCTCTGATGATGCAGACAGCTTTCTTTGGATAGATTTTGCCATAGTTCTCACTGATGGGTGGCAGGACAGTCCCAGTAACACGCCAGAGGGCAGTGCGTTACCCTGCATTGATCTCATAAGATAATTATGATAAATTGTCATTGTTGGCACAGCACAGCAATGAAATGTGTCCTCTCCATGTAACCCATGTGACATTGTGACACAGCAGTGGGCAGGGGAGCAGTGATTGGGGACGGTACCTTGCTCAGGGTACCTCAGCATACAAGTCAGAATTTGACTTGGGGGATTTGGGTTATCTTTCTTCTCTTTTCCCTGTTTCTCTTGTAGGAATACTCAGAAGACAGCAATTCAGAGCCAAATGTCGACTTGGAGAACCAGTACTACAACTCCAAGGCTTTGAAAGAAGATGATCCCAAAGCAGCCCTGAGTAGCTTCCAGAAGGTGAAATGCGAAACCTCGCGCACTGTTATCTGTCTGGTTGTAACTACACTGTGCAGTTTTAATACTGTAGCCGTCAATTCCGCTGTTAAGACAATGGTGCTAATGTAGTGCTGTTTCTCCATTTCATAGGTGCTGGAGCTCGAGGGCGAGAAGGGGGAATGGGGATTCAAAGCACTAAAACAGATGATTAAAATAAACTTCAAGCTGGTAAGTGTGCAGGAGTCCAAATAACAGAGCTTAGTTTCTGTGTTCTGAAGTTCTTGGTGCATATTAAACATGGCCATTGTTTACCTTTTTGAAGTTTGAGTCTCTCTCCTCCCCAGACAAACTTTCCCGAAATGATGAATCGATACAAGCAGCTGCTCACTTACATCCGGAGTGCCGTCACCCGGAATTACTCAGAGAAATCCATCAACTCCATTCTTGATTATATATCCACATCTAAGCAGGTATGGACTGCAGTTGAATGCTATAGATCGACTTATTTTATAAATCCGCCAAAATCTTGGTGGTTTTTGAGGTTCTGATTTTTCCTGTCTGACAATAATGTGGCTTTCTCAACAAACCATGTTTGTAACGGTGTGTAATGAGAACCAGCTCAAAGGTCTCAGGAAGAAGCCGAAGTTTTGTGAATCGGCAATTAAAGGGAGCAGTAGGAGCGTGTGTGATGTGTGAAGGATCTGTCACGTCTTACAGTGTATGTGGAAGTAAATGGTGCATCATTCACTATCATTTCATAAGATATTTGGCTGTTTTTAACAACTGTAGAATAAAATTGTCATTTTTTTATCCAAAGTGATGTACTTGTGAGGATAGCTTAGGGTCAGGGATCTAGGTCAGCCAGTGTCCCCATTAGGGTTAATGGCCTTCCACCAATGATATGATTACTCAGGTAACCATGGAAATCCCAGACACATACTGATCCCTTATCCTAACCTGGTGAGTGGGTTATGAGAATGTGTTTGTAATAGCACTTTAGTAGTAGTAATAGCACTTTAACAAGTGTGGTTTATTCACAGATGGATTTATTGCAAGAGTTTTATGAAACTACTTTGGAGGCATTAAAGGATGCCAAAAATGACAGGCTGTGGTTCAAAACGAATACAAAGGTACTGCCAGTTTGAATGTAAACATTATGCTTTCTTTAAATAATTGCTTCAAATTAGTTTTATTAACATGCCTTTTCTCTCCTGCCGGTCTGTTTTAGCTTGGAAAACTGTACCTGGAGAGAGAAGAATTTGGAAAGCTCCAGAAGATTCTCAGACAGCTGCACCAATCATGTCAGGTGAAGTATTCCAGCGCGGTGACCACAGGCATTTGAACCCACAACGTTAGGTTTCCCTGCCCTTAGCCCCTCTCCTCCCTGCTGTCTTTTGTAGTGCAGTTGGCCCTCCATATCCGCAGGTTCCCCATCTGTGGATTCCGCCAACCAGATTGGGGGAAAAAGTTCCAAGAAGAAAAACTTTTGCCACATGTCGAGCACGGCACTTAATCCACGTGACTAAAGTGTTGTGCAGGCATCCCTTGCTGTAGCTTGCGTCTGCACTGAACATGTGCAGACTATTTTATTTGTCTCATTATTTCCTAAACAGTACAGTATACCAATCATTTACATAGCATTTCCATTGTGTGTTAAGTGTTATAAATTATTATAAGGGTCCTGGAACCAATACCCTTTGGATACTGAGGGATGACTGTAATCACATGATCTGTTGCATTGCATGCACTGAAGCAGACTGTCGTTTAGACTGACGACGGGGAAGATGACCTGAAGAAAGGGACGCAGCTTTTGGAAATTTATGCTCTTGAAATTCAAATGTACACGGCACAGAAGAACAACAAGAAGCTGAAGGCCCTCTATGAGCAGTCCCTGCACATCAAATCTGCAATCCCTCATCCCCTTATTATGGGAGTCATCAGAGGTACCGACTCCTGAAATCCCTCTAACTAATATTGGTCATGCAAGCTATTATGCTAAAACGTTACAGCTGCTATTGTTTACTTTGGTATCATACATATGTTTTAGCATTTATGTAAGACATGTTGGGTAACTTAAGCAAGATTTTACAAGCATGGCTGTCTTCCAGGCAATAAATTAATAGCCCGTCTCATTGGGCCTTAGTGGTCCTCTTATTAGTATTATTTTACCGCTGAGAACAGTTCTGTCATTATTCTCTCGGTGCCTCTCTCTGTACTATGAAGATTGCATTCTTTTTTTTTTACCTCTGGGTATCACTTCTGCATTGTCAGTCAGGGGTATGATAGCAGGACACCGGTTACTGGCCTGTCTCCTCGTAAACTATAGTGCTGGTTTAGCTTTGTGAGACAGTCTCCCTGCTTTTCTGCATAAATTCCACACCAAACCAGCAGGTGGGGCCAATGAGTTAATCTAAATACGCGACCGTCTGGGCGAAGACTGTGGTAGTGTGTGCGTGTGCATAGTATCCGGTGTCTTCGTAAGTGACACTTGATTCCAGTGAATAATTTTTTCCTCCATGCTTAATGCTGTTGACTCCAGCATCACACCACTTGATGTTAAGATAACCGTGATATTTTTTTTCCTGCTCTGGCCAGAGTGTGGCGGTAAAATGCACCTGCGAGAGGGGGAGTTTGAAAAGGCTCACACGGACTTCTTCGAAGCTTTCAAGAACTACGACGAATCAGGGAGTCCCAGGAGAACCACCTGTCTAAAATATCTGGTTTTGGCCAACATGCTGATGAAGTCAGGAATTAACCCGTTTGACTCACAGGAGGTAACGATTCCCCTCCTTACAGATCTGTGTCCCACTTCCTCTTGTTAAGGGTAGATGTTGGTCATCCTTGCAATCTGTACCCTATTAATGATGTGTTTTACAGCTCTGTCTAGGTTTGATCTCATTTTGCACATCCTGAAACATTACCCTTTCATTTAAACCCATTCAGTGCCATTCTGTTCCATCACATACTTATTCATTCCCAAAACTGACTTAACATTACAGAGCTATGCAGATTTCCTGCATAGCTACGACAGCTTTCCGGAGCACAAGGATAAGTTAAATCACAGAGGATGATATAGTTTATATGGGGAAAAACATTTTGGAATGTTACGGCTTCGTTTGATGTTATTGTTTCTGTGTTTGTGTTTTCTGTGTAGGCTAAGCCCTATAAAAATGACCCAGAGATTCTTGCAGTGACAAACCTAGTAAGGTATGAATGTTTTTTTTTTTTAAACTTAGCATTTATTTAACATAATATTAATAGAATATAATTCTGGGATGAAACTGAATGTGGAGAAACATAAGAGATCATTTTTGATTGAATGATCTTTTGAAAATATGCTTTTTTTTCCCCTCCCACAAGTGCCTACCAAAATAATGACATCACAGAGTTTGAGAAAATACTGAAAACGAATCATAGTAATATAATGGACGATCCCTTCATAAGGGAGCACATCGAGGGTAAGTTTACAGTCTTTCATGTTTTTTTGGGTATTTCTGTTTATGCTTAGAATTAGGGGGTTGATGTTGGAATTTGTTGTACATTTTAAAATGTCGCCTGTCTTTCAGAGCTCTTACGAAACATCAGAACACAAGTGCTTATAAAATTAATAAAGCCTTACACAAGAATACACATCCCTTTTATTTCCAAGGTAAGTTGACTAAGTTTTCAGCTGTTCTCTTCTATGATCCATTGTTTTTTATTATTATTATTATTATTATTATTATATATATATTTTTTTTATCTCCTCCTCATCCCCCTTTTAACCTAGGAGCTGAACATTGATGTTGCAGATGTAGAAAGTTTGCTCGTTCAGTGTATATTGGACAAGTAAGTTTCTCGCTACTCTCTGTCGATCCAGAACGTTGTGTCTTTGATATTGTGATTATTAGAATAGGCTCTTCAGTTAGGACAGTGATTCTGCTCTTATCACTATTATTCCGAGTTCTGCCCAGTTTCTTTTTTTTTTTTAAAAAAACATGTGTTATGTTCTCTTGTAGCACGATCCATGGACGCATCGACCAGGTCAACCAGCTACTGGAACTGGATCACCAGAAGAGGGGAGGTGCGCGATACACAGCGTTAGACAAATGGACAAATCAGCTTAATTCTCTCAACCAGGCCATTGTTAGCAAGTTGGCTTGAGTGACACTGGCTGAGAAGGAGGGGGTCAGAGTCGCAAGGCGCCGACGTTAAATTCCAGATGCAGGAAAGAGTGGTTTGCTGTCTGCTAGCATTGTCCTGCTAAGTGGCTCTTGACGGCAATTTCTCTAATCAGCTGGTTTATGTTTGCGGCTGTGATTTTCCAAGACAGGCGGCTGTAACGCTCACCAGAAAACCAAAACTCATTGGGATTTATGTTGTTTTGATATCAAGTCCTTAATTTATAATATTTAGTATATCACCTTAGACCAGTGTTTGCCAATCCAGTCCTTGGAGACCCATAGACAATCCATGTTTTTTCCAGGAGCTGGTAGGGAGCTAAAATGTGAAATGTCTGGCAGGGAGTTGGGAGGGAGCAGAAACAGCGAGTGTGGGTCCCCCAGGATCGAATTAGGAAACACTCCGTTAGACTATGAAATGGCAAAGTCAAAATGAAAACCTGTTCTGAGCACTTATTCCATGCATGAACCAGTTAGTGGTTATATTCTCTGCAGAATGTCAGACGTCTAAGGGTTTCATGTCTGAGAATGTTGCTGAACTTAACAGGATGCTCGATATTGTGATTACCTTGCAAATAGAGATTTCATACTGCAAAATAAAGAGTTGGTGTGATTTTTTTCCAAGTATATTTCATGGTATATTTCAAGATGAAAATGCAAGTCGTTAGTTCCTGAATCTTTGTGACCTTCCTAAGAAAGTAAGAAAGTCATGTGAGAAACTAACATGGGATACTTTCGGCCAGAGTGAGAAACAGCCCCTGAATGCAGCAAAGGTAAATCCAAAATTAGCTCTCTGTGTATTCCCTAAAAATAAGCCAAACGCAGCAGCTGCCAGTCTGGATGACGGGCCTGTTTCTTGGACGATTTATGCTTGTTCCTGCAGTAGAAATGTAGTTATGACATTGAATTGGCATGTGATGAAGCACGGATGTACCGTGTGATGAGATACTGGAGGACGGTGCTGTTCACTGTCACCTGCCAGTATCGAGGCCCGGAACCTGATACAAGCTGCAGCTGGAGTGGGGGGTGGGGGGTCAAACGCAAGATGTCAGATGACTCAACAAGTGTACCTGTACATACCAACAGCACAATATAAGTGTGTGCTTATATCTGTCATATATGTCAGCAAGTTCTTCTTTATTAATTGTCAAAAGGTAAGTTTTGATTCTGGTGACTGACATGGTATAACCCCATCAGAGGTGTAAGAAGAGTTTGATACTGGGGGACAGTGATTCAAATACCATGGTCTATTAATTATTTTTTTTTTATTGAAACCAAATTAAATATTGGGGGGTAGATGGCCCTCCAGGTCCTACACCCACGCATTGCATTTTAACTAAAATGTAATGAATAAGTATCAATCTTTAATGATTTATGACTCATACACCCATTTATAGTTAAGTGAATTTGTTTTCACATGGAAAACATGTTTACCATCTGAATATTCAGTAATAGGTAGGCTTCACCAGGTAGCAAAGGGCACAAGGCAGGGAACACACTGGATGGGATAGGATGTTTGTCCATTGCAAGGCACACAGGTGCACGTATTACAATACAAAATTAACACAGAATGTATTTAAGTTGCACCAATACTAGATATGGTAATGACAATAAAGCGTTATACAGCTACCTACAGCAATGGCAAGGCTAGGGTCTGGCTAGTGCGGCAAAAAGTCCCAATCATTCTCAGTCGAGTTTTGTTCTTTATATGTATAATGTGGTTTTGTTGTCATGAATCACCAAATTCAGAATCGCGATGGACATGGAACTGTTTTTTGAACGGGAGAGACGACAGAATGTTATACTTTTAAATGCTGAACTCTGAGTCATCTGGGCTAAGCCCTGGATCACCCAAGAATCGCCCCTGACCTGCCGTGGTTAAATTTGGAACGAATGGGGAGAAGTATGGTTAGCATAAAATGTTAATGATGAAAGGAACAGAACACAGTGGACCGCATTATCTGCGATTCTGCTGGCTTTAACCACCTCTCGTCGATTTCTCACTTGGCTGAAGCTGAGACAAGCCGTGCGATGACTGAGCGAACTGCTATCCTGCGCGGCCCCGCGTTCAGAAACGCTGGGAGGGTTTGGCGCAGTTTGGGCCAATGGAGCTTCCGTCGCGACGCACCCCGCTCCGCTTTTTGACCATAGAAACGCGAGCGGCGCAGGAAGCTGGGTAGTTGTTGCAGCTGGGGCGCAGAGGGGCGGCTGGGTGTGTTTTCGCACGACCATGACTGAAACAGCGACGTCCCCTTGACATTTGCGCTCTGCCTGTCAGTCAGTCGGTGTCGCGGCGCCCCCGGGGTCATGGACTGTAGCGACATTAAGGTAAACGGGCTCTCCTGAGGTGTCGGCTGGTGTCGCGTTCGGTCCGCCGAACTGGCGGCTTTGCTAGGCCGTCAAAATGCACGGTCTCGTCGGGACGTTAAATCCGAGAGTAATGCCGGTGTCTTGTCGCCTCGCAAAGGAACTAGCAAACTCCTCGCATCTACCAGAAAGTCATTTAAGAAATATTCATTTTTTCCGCGAACTTCCTCGAAGCGTTAGCAGTACTGCTAACTAGTTGTTCCTGTTGTCGCTGGCTTGACACCGTGCTATAAAAAGATAACTGTGGTTGTATACGTGTGGCCGTTAAATTGTTTTCTTCAGACCTTAAAGAAAACTCGTATCGTCTCATTTGCGGCGGTGTCTGTTCCTAACCCTAACCGTACCTGTCACTTTTGCGGTGCTTCTAAAACACCCTTCACTCTGCTTTGGACGTTAAGCCTTGAGGCGGTTGTATGCAGCTTTAAGTTTATTATTCGGATTTTAGACGTGAATTCTAAGTATAAATGTGTCAGTATAACGCATACGTCCCGTAACAGCCACCTGTTGTCAAAGTTGCCGTGCATCAATCGCATTCCAGTGATTTTTAAAATGTATTTTCAAACATGTTCGTTTTACATTTTAATAGAATGCTTTCCTCTGTAGCTCTGTTGTTGCTGTTGTCTTAAATGTATGGACTATAATTAAATTGTTGCCAAATAAATTGCTATTTTCTTTAAGAATGGTTTCTTCCTGAAATATATGACAGTAATTACGTGCATAATCGCCCGTATGCTGTTCCAGTGCACTTGTAGATTCTTCTTAATAAAATGAGTTGCACATTAATTGTGCGCCTCAGGAGCTTCGCAGTCGCTTATTAGAGGTTCCTACTCGGTTTGCCAGCTATGTATTTCCTCTCAAAAACGATTCGGCTTCTTATTAGGGGTCCAACAGCATAGCTGCTGGATCCCTGTTGTTTTTTTCATTGTTTTTCCACTGATGGCCTTAAAGTTTACATTTACATTTACAGCATTTGGCAGACGCCCTTAACCAGAGCGACTTACATAAGTGCTTTAAGACTCTACAGT
>JAODKL010000009.1:7116435-7131844 GCA_026780765.1 Petrocephalus schoutedeni
CAGGTATTTCTGGAAAAGGTGTGTTTTAAGTCGTCGTTTGAAGACATTCAGTGACTCCGCTGTTCGGACGTCTAGTGAAGTTAAATTGTTTAATGGCTTCTGTCGCTTATAGTCACATTTGTTTACTGTGTTAATTAGGGAAGATATTGAGCAAGCTTTGTGTAACGTAAAATTATGTACTTCTGATGCAGTTGTATGTGTTATGGTGAAACCTTTGAGCTCATGTTATTTTATTGTTTTGCTTCTGCGGCCTGAAACATCAAAGGATGACTGTGTCTTCATGGACTGTCTCTCTTAGTTTTTGAAATGACACATAGGGATATGCAAGTAGAAAAAAGTTGAATAACGAGTCTCAGAGGTTGCGTTTGTGTATTGCAGCCATTTTATGATTTATGTTTAGTTCCACATTAATGAAATTTAATAGCTTGTCATAATCCCTGCATGAAGGATACTGGTTTACAGCATGGCATTGGTAAATATTGAAGGATTGAATCACCAAGTTTCTTGTTGTCTTGGTTAAAAGGAAAAAGATGTTTGAATGCATCAGTCTCTTTCCACATTCAGGTGTTTCAAGTCTTGCTGTTGAAGGTTTTTAAAGGACAGTAAAATGGTCTGTTCAATGTGTGTCTTTGCGTCCTGCAGACTGTGGTGGGTCGTCCTCTGCTAACCTTGTGCTGTAAGCAGAAAGCGTGGCTGCCAGTGCGTCCGTACCGGTGTCAGCACGGCTCCGGGCCCCTACACATCTGGGGCTGACATCAGTGGCAGACATACAATCGCCTCTTTTCACTCGCGTGCTGGTCTCCTGCCCCCGTGGCCTAAGACAATAGTCTAATGTCGACCAAATCGAGATCAAAATAACAGGCATTTTTGTAGCTGTGGTTGGCCAGCCTTTGACCAGGGTACACCTTGGCACTCAAAATGCATACAGCATACTGTACATAGTGACCATTTAGTCAGTTTTTTGGTTAATTCCATAAATTGGATAACAGCACTGGTACTTCATTTATTTTAATGATCTCTCATTTACTAGTTGTCCATTTTAAATAGTGAGGAATTTTGTTTCATTGGCCTGTTTTTTAGGTTTCCTCATTGCATGTTCAGACCCTGGTTGATTACAAAAGAAATACACAGCTACTAAGAGCAGGTTAGACTCATTGGCACAATACATCTCTGGGTTTTAGGGGGAAATTGGAGAAAACTCACATCACGAGGAGAACATGCAGATTCAACATGGAGAGAGTCAGATTTCAATCTACAACTCAGGAGCCATGAGATTTCCCACTGAGTGAACTTCCCTACACAAATTGGTCCAGAGCTCCTTTATTACATATAGATTTGTCTGAGCTGGCATTTATGTAAACCTTGACTTGATGTTAGTCAGGTGCCAGCTTGTCCCGTGTGTGTTATTCACTCTGAAACATGGAGGGCTTAAATGCTTCCTGTCCATAGAATGCTCTATCAACAGTCAGCAGGACGTGGGGACAATTGCTGGCTGTCTGTGTGCTCACTGGCAGCTATACAGTTTATGCATTCAGTTTACTTGGCTTGTTTGTTTGCCTTTGGCTGTGAGTAGCAAGGATGGTCACCAAGGAGTAGTAACACAGGGCTTGTTCTCTACTTTTGTCCTCTATGCTATTGACAAAGGCATGCAAAGTGATTGTTAATGTCATAATAGAAGTCTTTGAGAAGCTTTACCTTCACTGTCTTTCAATGTTCTGCACTTCCTGTCAAAGCTGGAGGTCATACCTCATTTCACATTTTTTGAATATATTAATGTCCATTGTCTTAATGTGGTAGTTTATTGGGTATATCATTGTTTGCATGTGTATCTTTTTTAAGCACTCTGTAAAGTAATGACTTGTGACCTCATGGCACTCAAACCGCTCTCAAGCATCTTCAGAGTGATCTGTTCTCCCGTGGTGCTTGTTTGCCTTTCAGTTCTGTGAGCACAGTTCACTCTGTGTCAGTGTATTTCTATTATTATACTGTGTGAGAATTATTATAACTAGACTCCAATGCTCTTTTTTTGGACTTATCACTGTACACCTCAGGTAAGACAAATTGTTCTAGTGGCATAATCACAGTTAAACTCACTGGAGTTTTATGTGAGTAGTATAAATAATCCTAGTGCCCACAGTTTAGGAACGTTATTTCTATTGCAAAATTTGCAATGGGCTTTAATGTACAGCACTGACCATGCTGCCCTCATGTTCTCCAGTTTATGTTGGGCCACTATAACTTCAGAACACTTAACTAATGTGGAATTTGAGTATGTCAGCGATGGTACCACCATGAATTGCGTCTCACGGGGAGGCCTTTGAGAATCACGTGCCCATAGGTTCTGCATAATGTGATGCCTAACACGTTAATCGTCAGGAAAACTGCAAAGTGGAGGCCAGGTTAGTCAAGAGCAGCTCTGCTCCAAGCTGACAGGAAGCTTATGAATTGTTCAGGCTGACATTTTTATCTGAACCCGGAAGCTGTGTTTGCCTTCTGTGACACGCTCATTTGGGTAAAGAAGCTTCTCTCACTTAGTCACATTTGAAACCAGTCTGTGAATGTTGTCAGCAGTTTCCTCAAAGTGACCAGTCATAAAATTCTATCAGCATTTCTTCATTAATCAGTATATGTAAAAACACTAACTGAAAATAGCCTCTGGATGTAGGTACAGGTACCCGGTATCGGTACCTGTCCCACCACGCCAGGAAGGTCTTACTGTTTTAGTAATTTCATTCAGTTTTATTACTACATGATTTAATTAATGACATCACTGAAATGCAGTAAAGAACTCCAGTGTGGGCAGGTTGGTCGGTCTGAATCATTCTGTGTAAGTTCTCAGCAAGTAACCTCTGCCATTCTTTGGAAGGACCTCACATCCTCCCTGGCCACAGATGGCTGCAGACTGTGCTGGTAGAGCGAGGTTGCGGAAGTTCTTTGTTTATCTAATGTTTCCATGACGGGTGTCATTCACTGTCGCAATTAATGCCAAAAATGAAAACCGTTCTCAGAAGAGGTTAGCAATCCAGGCACCTGGCGTTTATGTACACCCAAAGCAATGCTGCAGGTATGAGGGTGAGAATGAGGAAGGCCTCCAGGAATGTTGACGGCACCTTCAGTACATCACTTTCTCTTAAGTGTCTGATTTACCAGAATTTTACCTCTGTAAGTAGACGGTGACACTTCTGTGTCAGAAGCCTCCTGGTGTAAAATCCCCTGTTATTTCTCTAATAGTGATTACGTCGGTGTAATGATTTTCTTCATCTTAATTTTCTTGATAAATGTTTAATTTCCTGATTATACCGAAGTAATAATTTTGAGAAGATCAACTGTATTTTCAGAAGTCGGTTCCGTTGCTTAAGGAGATCACATACTTCGTGTTCTGGTAAAGCTAATTTCCATAAATATTTTGTTGTGGTTATGACAGTCACTTTAATAGGAAGTTAGTGTGTTGTTTATCAATGCCGTTGATGTTTGAATCACGGCTGACCTCCTTCGCTCGTACAGGATGTGAAGCTCTCGGCAGAGGTGGAGCCCTTCATCCCACAGAAGAAAGGCCTGGAGACCTCCGCCCTGTTGGGGATCAGTCTGCCCGTGGAAGCGGCAGTGGGCCCTGGCAATGGGACGGAGGCCGCGCCCATTCCCAGCTATCTCATCACTTGCTACCCATTTGTCCAGGAGAGCCAACCCAACAGGTATCCAGCCCACTGCCTGCCCATGAGTCTTTCAGCTTGGTCTGGAGTGCTCTGAGCCTCCCTTTATCCTTTTCTGTAATATCTTAGATCTACTGTGTTTTTATGGTGCCTGTTCATCGCTTTATTTTAATCTGGCTTCTTTTGTTAATATGAAACATCACCAAGTAAGTCAAATAGAGAGCTGGACCCAGGCCGGGGTGATTTCTTTCCTTCATAAAGGTTAAAAGCAGCCACACAATTTCAGCAGAGGTTGTGGAAAGTGCAAACGCGTGCAGGCGTCCGGCACATGGCCGTGTCCTTCGCGGCACGCCGCACTCCCAGGCCCTCCCGCTCTCCCAGGCTGTCCCAGGCCCTCCCACTCCCATGTTTCCTTCCTTCCTGTTTTCTCAATGCAAGGAAGCGCTCGCTGCAATGGAGTAGAACTCCAGAGAAGAGCAAGCCGCATCCTTCCGTTGAGAGGCATGGCTCAAGCTTGTCCACGGTTTCTCTAGCGAATGTGGGGGGATATGGGGGTGGGACTTGGTCCTCCACGCTTTAAGGCGTGCAGACGTCCCCTCTCAGCTCTGAGCCATGCATGTTCTCCACCCATGTACCCAGTGAGTGGAAAACAATGGGTAGTCCCAAAAATATCTCGAGGGAGAGGGTGTCAACAGCATGAAAATAGCCATTAAAATGGCCTCCTATTCTTAACTCTGGCTGTTCTGTGTCTGCCACAAGGACGCTGACAGTATGTGAGATCAGTGTATTTTCTTGTACTGTAACGGAGGCGCTGTCTTCATTCTGGTCCTCTTCCCTTGCAGGCAACTCCCACTGTATAATGGGGATCTGCGATGGCAGGCGGCTGCCCCCACCCCGAATGGGCCCTACCTGGCTTACCCCATCTTGTCCTCGCCCCAGCCTCCCGTGTCCAATGACTACGCCTATTACCAGATCGTGCCCGCCCCCTGCCCCCCCGTCATGGGCTTCTACCAGCAGTTTGCCGGCCCATACGGCGCCCCCGTGCAGCCCGGAATGATGGGCACGCTCTCTGCTGACCTCGGAGACCGGTCCCCGGGCCCAGGCCAGGCGTTTGGAACCCTGACCCACAGAGGGAGGGGTGTCGCCCGGACCCCGGCGCCGCTCAAGGTGAGGGACGGGCCACACCTGGGGGGGGGGGGGGTGTGCCTGCTGGATGGGTCAAGTGTCTAACCTTTTACGTCCCTGCAGCTGGTTCCTCAGGCAGGCAGAGCTAAGAGGCCCCCCATGCGGAGTGTGGCGGTCCAGAAGGAGGTCGGTGCCTCGGGCCCCGATGGCAGATCGAAGACGGTGGTGCTAGTGGATGCGGCCCAGCAGACAGGTATTGCCAAGCTTTTAGTGGGTCCAGCAGTTGAATTTAGCCCAGATGAGCAGAGTTGACACTCCTGACTCCCTTAGACTTCCCGGGGGATGTTTCCGGAAAGCCCCTGATGGAGAGGGCCAGCCCGCTGGTGTGGAAGAATCGAACGCGACGACGGCGGCCCTCCCACCCGGCGGAGTCGTCCAGCGAGCACGGGGCCAGTGAGGCCGACATCGACAGCGACAGCGGCTACTGCAGCCCCAAGCACAACCAGGCTGGTGCCGCTGCCCTGCGGACCTCGGACCCTGCGGCTACCTCGGTACGGCCTGGCGCCGCTGGACACTTAGGGTGGCTTTTAGTACAGCTCAGTCCCACCTACACTAGGTCTGTTTTAGGGTTAATGTTTTTTTCAACACACTCTGTCCCTGTATATTTAGTACACCGTAAGCTTTTATAGAAATATGAGGTTATTTTAAATCAAAGTAACAAAGTTATATTTTCATTGTTTAGGCTGCTGAAACTGGAGCAGCAACAGGTTAGTGTTTTTTTTTTTTTTTTTTTATATAAATAATTCCTTTATTTCCGCCTATAAGGATGCTCTCCTATGCACAAAGCCCCATGTTTCTGAGTTGTGATATTTGTGGTTTCAGCCGCATCCTGGGTCAATGTTGCCTCCCAGGCCTCTCAGAAGTCATGGGGTGAGAGAAACCCCTCCTATCAAACAGGAGCCGCATCTGCTCCGAGGAGCTACATGCAGGTACTCTACACACTGCTTTCCTCAGGGATGCTCCTTGAAATAACAAAATAAGTACAGCATTGTTTGGATGATTTAATTGTATTGAATATTTTGGTTGACATATCTTCCTGTGAGAGCCATAAGATGGCGTTGGTATGAATGTGGGGTATGAAGCTTCAGTCTAAGGCTTGTCTCTCCTCCAGATGGAGCCCCCTGCAGGTTTCCGCGGGCATGGCAGCACCTCCTCGGACAGGGGCTGCATCCAGCAGAAGAGACTGCAGGAGGGGACTGTGCAGGCCGGTACCCAGCTTACCGCAGAACCGCTTTATTTCGAGGTGAGATGTCAAGGAGGCCACCCCTGCTTTCGTCATCGTGGTATGATTACTTTGCTGGCTGCGGGGTTCAAGCCTACCTTCTGGACATTGGCACAGGCTTACACACTGCCTCCATGTATATGTAGCAGTGCTTTCTAATGCTTGTTGTGTCGGAGGGTTAAGGCCATTTCTTTGTGTGAAAGCTTTCTTAGAAATGTTTGTTTGTTTGAGAATGATGATTGTTTTTTTTCCGTGCAGCATAAATCTAATTGGGGGTGGCATTTAAATTGGAACTCCCAGAAATGTGTTAGAATATAGAATGGAATGGAATTGAATAGAACAGAGGAGGATAGAATAGAAAAGTGATACTTAATTTAGCCCGTCGGTAAATTCTCTTTTTGTCTACCCTGTCTTGCTCTTCATGAGACACACAGATACATGTACAGGTGAAATAATATGAATTAATCTTAATATTGGTAATTAATGTGGGATGTGGTGGCATCTTTGTAGGATGAAGAAGAGTTTCCTGAACTTATTTCTGGTGGAGGGCCTGTGTCACGAAGTAAAGTGGAGCAAGTTCCGGCCAAGATCCCAAAAAGCCTGGTGCGTGGGTGAAGGTTCCTAACCTCAAGAACAAGAAGCTCCAAGGGTCACAGCTGAGCTCCTCTTGTCAGAGCTCTGAAGCCTGCCTGCCCTGAGACTCTCTCTCTCTCCCCACAGCTGGAGAACCTGCCGGAGAACTCCCCCATCAACATTGTGCAAACACCAATCCCCATCACCACATCTGTCCCCAAGAGGGCCAAGAGCCAGAGGAAGAAGGCCCTGGCGGCCGCGCTGGCCACAGCCCAGGAGTACTCTGAGATCAGCATGGAGCAGAAGAAGCTGCAGGTCGGCCTCGCTTACATCCTGCCGCTCTGTGTATGCTACCAACCAAACCAGTTGTCCACACAGTATGACTCTTTCTCAATATGTGTACTTGACTATACTTCTGTTCTCGTGTATCTGTTTTATGTCATCTTACATTGCCAAAGACCAGTTCCAATACTCAAGAACAGAAGTATGGAGGACGGTAAAAATCCCTGGATGTCCTTCTTGCCCCGCTTGAAATATCAAGGATGCATCAGTTGTATCCTCGCCAAATGAGACCAGTCCCATGATTCGTTGCACCCCAAGCTTGTTCTTGGGAGGCGAGTAAGCAAGACTGGTCTTAGCAAGACCACAAGTATGATATTTGTTTTTATTGGTATTGAGAAACACCCTATGCTCCAAGAAAAATATAACGGAGCTACATGTGGCAGTAGAGGATCCCTGTGTTTGGTCTGTATGAGGAGTTACGTAGTTGAGCTGCATGTTGTGCATGTGCCCTGCAGGAGGCGCTAACCAAGGCAGCAGGGAAGAAGAGTAAGACTCCGGTGCAGTTGGACCTGGGAGATATGCTTGCGGCTCTGGAGCGGCAGCAGCAAGCCATGAAAGCCCGGCAGCTGACCAACACCAAGCCTCTCTCCTACACAGGTGCCCAGTACACTGGTGTGCTCTTAGTTCCATGTGCAATTAAAGTCAATGAGGCCAAATGAGCCAGGAATGTACCTGCATACATCTAAAGCTTTATAAGGGAGTTGGCATGCAGACACTTAAATTTAGGTTTGTCTTGTAACTGTGACCATGCCCCTGAGTATTCCCTGTCTCTTATGCTAGTTGGCACAACAGCTCTGTATCATGCCAAGGAGTCGGGAAGGATGGGATTAGGACAGAAGAGTCAGTCGCACCTCGGACCCCACAACAGTCTGGACTCAACTGCTCCAAGGGTGAAGAGGGGCAAGGAAAGGGAGGTCCCGAAGGTGAAGAGACCCACAGCTCTGAAAAAGGTGCGCTTTCTGAGAAGGTGAAGGCTTATGCTGTTTGCAGCTCTGCTCGGCCTAGCTGCATCACGCCTGTGCTCCCTGACGTCAGTCGGCATCCCACCAATCTGTCATCTTTCTGCGCTTAGATCATTTTGAAAGAGAGGGAGGTGAAGAAAGGCAAGTATTCCCTGGATCCTAGTGCACTGAGAGCGGACGAGCGGGTGGACGACGAGCTGATCTTCACTGACGACCCTTCCCGGGAAGCGGTGTCCCAAGACGGTAGGCACTGGGGGGGACCTTAAAGGGTGACATGAGTAAATGATTTGCGCTTCCGAAAACCACTAAAAATTAGCACTTTAGATTTCAGCTGGCGGTGAACAATTACAGGCAGGGAAAGTGCATGAATGATAATTTGAAAAGCTCAAATAAATAACAATAACAGTGTCTTGTCTCTTGCGGTTGTAATGGTTTGCAGAGAATGGTCTGAGCGTGCCCAGTGACACCTCGCTGTCGCCGGCCAGTCAGAATTCCCCGTACAGCATCACGCCAGTCTCCCAGGGCTCCCCCTCCAGCTCCGGGATCGGCAGCCCCATGGCCACCTCCGCCATCACCAAAATCCACAGCCGCAGATTCAGAGAGTAAGTGCTGTCCTCATCATCACTCCTGTAGCACAGAGATTTAGAGATGGGTGAAATTAGGCTCCACCTGTCTGTTCATGCATCTATCGATTTTCAGTAATCACTCATCCATTTAGGGTCACAGTGAACTGGAGCCTATCCCAGGAAGGATAAGGATCTCCGGTCTTTACCCAGCTCTCCTGCGCACACTCGCTAACGCGCAAATGGCAGCTAGGTGGTAGTTTTGCTGACTGCTCTTGGTTATGATGAAATCACATTGTGTAAATCTAGACCGATTTTAGAATTATTCTTGTATGGGCCAGTGCCTTTGCAGTAATTTGCTGGTGAAGCATTGCGTCCAAACAAAGATTTCCTACATGCAGCTAAAATGTCACAGGATGGGTTTGTTGCCCGAATTCTTAACCCACCCAGAATATTGGGCCTAAAAGTCTATCCCAGAACGAAAGTATCCACTGGGAATGTAAATGCGGCCTTTTAAAGAGCGACTATACAATAACGGATTGTACATTGTATGGTGCCAGGGCCCCATCTTCTGTACAAAGTACAATGTATGCCACCGTTTACAGACAGGCCTTTGTTGTGTGAAAAGTCGGCAGCAGTGAGCACATTGTCCCAGCCTCCCGCGTCGTACACATTCTGCATTTCAGCCTGCGCCTCTGCGTTTATGCAGCGCCCTGGGATTTCAGGGACATCTTAACCATGGTCGTATCAAACCACAGTGTTTCCTGGCATAGAGTGAGGCTCGATCACATCTCTTAATGTGATCTGTGTGCCTGTCTGTGTTCCTGCCACAGGTACTGTAACCAGGTGCTGAACAAGGAGATTGACGAGAGCGCCACCCTGCTGCTGCAGGAGCTGGTGCGCTTCCAGGAGCGCGTCTACCAGCGGGACCCCGGGAAGGCCAAAGCCAAGCGCCGGCTGGTCATGGGCTTGCGTGAGGTCACCAAACACATGAAGCTCCTCAAGATCAAGTGCGTCATCATCTCGCCCAACTGCGAGAAGATTCAGTCCAAAGGTGAGGCTCCTCCTGCTTCAGAAAGGGTTTCCTCTACACACCACATTTGCTCCCACTTTTATTCTACTTGGATCATTCATAACTGACTTTGTTGAAATTCATCCTTGTCATTTTTGACTGTTCCACTAGAGGGCTACCAGTACATTCATTGACCGTGACCATGATGATGTCGAGTTAAAATGGATAATTGGGCACATGGACAGTAACTCTCTTGATGTGCTTGGTCAGGGGGTCTGGATGAAGCCCTATACAATGTCATCGCCATGGCCCGGGAACAGGAAATCCCATTTGTGTTCGCATTGGGTCGCAAGGCACTTGGCCGCTGCGTCAACAAGCTGGTGCCTGTCAGTGTTGTGGGAATCTTCAACTACTCTGGAGCAGAGGTAAGTGGGGCCAGCTGCCATTAGGCAAGCCCGTCTGCTCATTCCTGTGAACCTCTGGTATTGACACACAATTGTCTCCATCCAGGAACTCTTCAACAGGCTGGTGTCTCTAACGGAAGAAGCCAGGAAGGCATACAAAGATATGGTGTCAGCACTGGAGCAGGAGCAGGCTGAGGAAGCCCTGAAGAACGTCAAGAAGGTTCCTCACCACATGGGACACTCTAGAAATCCCTCTGCTGCCAGTGCCATCTCCTTCTGCAGCGTCATCTCCGAGCCCATATCTGAGGTCAACGAGAAGGAATATGGTAAGACTTTAATTTTCTACTTCTGGCTGGAATCCATGTGTCTTCCGTTTTGGGCTGTTTCTCATTGTATTCATAAAATTCTCTTTTAAGCCTTGTTCCCCCCTTTACTTTTCAGAAACCAACTGGAGGAACATGGTGGAGTATTCAGATGGCCTAGAGGCAGCAGAGAGTGACAGGGAGCCAAGCAACAGAGTGACTTCCCTTGGGGGTGAGGCGAGAGTCGTGCCTCAAAAGAGCATTCCTCATGTGGCCCATATACCACCAGCCCCTCCAGGGGGGGTGCAGGCCCTGGGGAAGGCTGGGGCCAGTCTGGACCGGGAGGAGGCTAAGACGGACGACAGGCTGGAATGGGCATCCCAGCAGAGCACGGAGACTGGTTCACTGGACGGCAGCTGCAGAGACCTGCTTAACTCCTCAATCACCAGCACCACCAGCACGCTGGTACCCGGCATGCTAGAGGAAGGTGAGGAGGACGAAGATGACGAAGACGAAGAGGAGGACTATGTCCCAGAGCCCATCTCTGTAGAGGTGCCACCCCTCAGTAGCCGGATTGAGTCCTGGGTCTCAGAGACCTTGGAAAACCTGCAGCTGGGCAAGAGCCGGGATAGCTTGGAGGACGAGGAGGAGGAGGAAGAAGAGGCTGGGCATAGTGAGGAGGAGGAGCTGCCTGAGCAAGGATTGGATCACAAAGACCCAGCAACGGAGCCTAAAAGCACCGTATTTTAATTGGCCTGTTCTCCTCGAGGTCCTTCCCAACTATCCCAGCAACTAACCAGCAACTGGCTTCCACGAGGCGTGAGTGGAGCAGTATCTGTGCAGCCACAGGAGGACTAGAAACTCAGGAATCCCACCCTGACCTGCTCACTTGCAGAATAGAGGACACCGTCACCCTATAGGCCACATTTTAACTTTCCGTTGTCCCTAACATTTCCGTCTTATTTCCAGAATGCCATTCCATTCACGACCGTCTTCTGTACGAACAACTCAGAGTATTGCAAGTAACTCCACCATTTTTTTTTTTCGATTTCTGAAACGGAACCCAAAGCTGGGAGTTTACAAAAGTGTGTTTTTAATTGTTCCATGTAGATATGAACAAAAGATTCCCGTATAGGTTTTTGTGGTAGTTTTTAACATGTATAATGTTCCCTACTCTCACTTACAGGTAAAACTGCAGTTCTCTTGTGGGGTTAGCAGAGGACACTGCCTTTTTCATGCCCAGAATCATGTTAGATTGGGTTGTGCAGATTTGTGTTTATCCAGGGTTTTCCGTTTTATGGTTTCTGAGTAGAGGTACTTTTCAAAGCATTGGAAATTAATCCTCAAAAATCTGGAAAGGTCATTATGCCACTTTTTTGGTGCTTCAAGATTTAAAAGAAGCTGAAATTAAAGAACAAATCTTATTTTTTTCTTATTTCTTCTGAATGTGTATATGTGAAGCAAATATCCTTTTAATCTGTAATTTTTGTGTTGCTTACATTAAGCTTATGGGGGAGTTTAATTTAGTCTAATTCAGTGTTTGTGATGAGGTTTATTAATGTGTGTATGTGTTTATATAATATTGGTACTCATGGCTGACTCCTACAGGGCAGTTTTAACAGTAAATTTTCATAAATTTGCTATGAATACCAGGTCTAATTACAGTGTAGCTTTCCCTTTCCTGGCTAGTTTAACCCTTTTCCCGTGATAATTTCCCCATGTGAAATTTGCCTACTGTTTAATGATGCTCTGGGGTCAGATTGACCCCAAACACGGGATAGGGGTTAAGCTGTAGGGTGCAAACAAAAAGGCCTATTGAATTTGAGAGACTGCAGACCTTGCTCAGTGCGTTTCTGCGTGACTGCCCGCTAGGCGCTGTGCTGACTGCTAATGGGCTACATGTGGTCACATCTGTCACCTGCCTCACCTCTTCGGGGGCGCGCTTCCGCCCTGGCCCTTCTTCCTCATTTTCGTTTAATTCAGTTCAGTGTTACTAGTACCCACTTTGTTCTTTCAGTGACTGCCCTCACCTGCCCCTTTAAAATCCTAGACCCTTCAGCCCCGTCAAATGTTATATAATGACCGTAAGTATTATGTATGGTGGTATTAACTTTGATTAATGTCAGTTTATGTCATTTGAGCACTAAACTCAACCTGGGATCTCTTCGGTCTTTGCCTGTAGTTTCCAGCTAAAGATCAAGGGAAGGAAAATTGCTAGGTGTCCCTGTACTAGATAAGCAGTTGGATGATTGATTAATGAATGGATGTTTTCACTTTAATAAACTGTTAAAAGACAGCTCTAATAGCCTTTTTAAATTTTAAATTCTCTTTAAAATCCAATTTGCGGCAAGCACCATTACTGTACAGTAACTGGTTACATATGGCACGTGTGACGGAGGTGACCACTCAGGATAGGAGCTTGGTCTGTTCCTGAGCAGTGCCGTGACAAGAAGAGATGTGCTGTAAATTCGTGAATGAAAATGAAGGTCTTTTGTTGGATGTGCTGTACTGTAGATATAAGACTTTATGTCGGTTATTATTATTTTGTCTATGCAGTTTGTGTGGATTAATAATAGCGAATGCGTCATTTGCACTTTGTACATACTAGTAAAATTCTTGTATCTAATGTTAAAGGTTTGGTTGTATGAAGATCCCATTTGGTGTGTCAATTCTCTTTGTAGTCCTTTTTTGGGGATGTCTCTTTGAGACTGTTCAGCACTGGCAAATCTGGGTGCTTCTCAAATCTAAGTGTAACTACATGACTAAATGTTAATACGATTAAAACGTTTTAAGTAACCTTTCATGTCTTGAAATTAAACTGGAGGAAATGCATCTAATGGCTAAATGTTTTCAATCTAGATGTAAAATGATGTAAATATTATATATAATATATAATATGAACATTGCTGGAGAGTCACAGTGCAGTGTGTCTGGCTTAAAGCTGGATCTAATAATTTTATCCTCAACAAAGTTCTTGCTAAATCGCCAACAGCTCCTCTACTGGTTAGAGAGAAATTTAAACTAAAATTAGTGCAGTTAATTCTTGTAGACAACTTCTGGAGAAGACTGAAAATATAAGCCACCGTGAGCCCCAGCGCGAGAATTATTGTTTTATGGACAGTGCAGAGGGACTCGTCAACATACCGCATGAATAAAATTACACGCCTGGCTTTCCAAACATTCACGATTGTATGACCCCCCCTCCCTTCTGCCTGTGGCCAAGGGATCTTAAAGTATCGCAGAAAACAGGAATGCCATAATTAATTACTTTTCTTAGTTATTGGTAGTTTATACAGGATTGCGACGTATAAGTAAACGTAACGGTGAAATAGCACCTTGAAATTGGTGGCATAGCTTGTCTGTACTTGTGGTTTACATCTGCAGCCACCAGAGGGACTCGGTGCTCCAGTGGCACTGAGCCTTTGCTGAGCCACATACCTATAAATGTCAGTTATCTAAATGCATATTAAAATGAAATTGGTTCTAAGCTTAAACCATTGAAGAAAAAACGCAGCAAGATAGCATGTGATTGTTTCACTTCAGTGTGTAGCATTGGCGGGTTTTGGGGTATAAAAAAATCTCCACAGTTAACGGCTGGGATAGTGTGCATGCAAATTCCGGCCCTATCGTGACTTCCCATCAAGTTCCATCAATGCAGCAGTTTGAATATCCACGTTTGCTCTGGATGCCCTAATTGTTTCAGCCTCGTGAGTCATGTGCCTTCCTCTGTTCATAAGACTCTTGTTTGCCACATTAGGATACAAAGGGTTTGCTAGACTTAGACGGCACACTTGCATATTTGTCTTCACTTAAAACTGCAAAAATGCACCGCTAACACGAAAAAAGGTCAGCACACCTTTCTGGTCTCCAGCAGCTTTATTTTGAATAAAAAAAATTGTAGGCTATTCCTGCTGGGTACGGGGTTATGGAAAATGGATGGATGAATTCTAACCTCCTACTTACCTAGGAATGAATTTCGCATATTTTAACTCATATGTATGTTATTAGGTAGCATAAGATTTTTAAGTATAATGTTTTGAGACGGATCAGAAGTTTTAAGTATAACGGCCTTCATTAATCAGGGTGTTTTGTGTCAATATAGCTCCACGACTAGATTATTTTCGTCTTGACCTTGTTTTGATTTGTCAGTTCGAGCTTGGCCTATCTTTTACTTAAACATTTCTACTGGTCATTATTAATAGTTAAAAATGCAGTTCCCCTCCAGCATATGAGTTTACGGTGCGGGAGCTAAAGTCTTTTCCTGGGGCTGTCATGAGAGGCTCCCGGTTCATTTGAATGGGACCGACGAATTCAGACGGACAAAAAAAAGAAACTGAATTGTAAGAAAGAGGCATACCGTTCCCTTGGGAAAATACCATATGTCGCGGTGTCCACGGTAACATAGGTTCTCATTTCCCCGTTCGTTTCCCCGTCCTATCTTTCCGAAAGCACATCACCGTACGTCTTTCCCCTTTTCGTTTGAGCGCTGCGACAGCTTTCGCATGCGATGGTTATATACGGCGCAGCAAAAGCCGATAATGATAAAAGAGGACATTCAAATGGTTTCTGCTTTGGTGTATTTATGGTGCATGAGTCACCCTGCCTTTTTGCGATTGGACGGTAGCTTAAGAGAGGAGAGAAAAAAAACACCCCCAAGCACTGTCAGTCAATTACAGGCATCGTCTGCTTCATTCACACGTTTATCAGCATGCGCAGTAAGGGAGCAACTCATTCATAAAAAAGGAAAAGTTCATTCATGAAAATCGTAGCATCCTGCGCTTCCACTCGCGAGCTCCGAGTGCAGGACGCTACGTAGCGCAGGGGGAGCCGCCGGCAGGACCTGGGAGGATGACCGAGGGTGAGTCCGCGCTTATCTATACGCATGAAATAAATGATGTGTGCACGGGGCACCTAATTTCAACAGCGCAACGTGTGCCATGATCTGGATAAGCAGGAAATAAGCGGCCGGGGCAGCGCAGCAGAAGAAAACGCAAAGCGGCCGCGGACACGTTAGGCGTGCCCGCCGCGTGCCCACCGAACTAGCGCAACAACTACAAGTGCTGGTCAACGAATTAGAATAATTTGAAATAGTGCAATCATTAAATTCTTTGAATGCTTTTTTTTTTGCAGAAAGCAAATCAGGTGTTCACCGCACCTGTCCTACTCGTTAGACTAATCACAGAACTCGTTACCT
>JAODKL010000009.1:7131944-7158719 GCA_026780765.1 Petrocephalus schoutedeni
GCAAAAAAAAATGCATTCAAAGAATTTAATGATTGCACTATTTCAAATTATTCTAATTCGTTGACCAGCACTTGTATAAGTATCTGCGCGTGGATGCGGATCGCGTGCATATTCATGCGTAACAGTTCTGATGTCCCGTTTCATCTCTATCTTGTTTCACCATTGCTGCTACCTAATGTGTCCTACCTAATTATTACTTTAGTCCATAAGTTTATACTCCATAAAACACAGAATGAATTGCAGTAGCAAGCCCGAGAAGTGCTGTTTGCTTGTATGAAAAGTTGGATAAAGGAAATATTTTACTTGCTATTATATTATAAAAATCTACAATATGTTTGTGAGTGTATATTATAATGCTTCTGGTGCCTCTCATGCCCTTGGTACCTTCCCCTGCTCCTCCTCTGTCCACGGCTGTCCGGCCAGGGAGCGTCTGGTTTCGTCAGCCTCACGCCGTCTCTGGCTATGAGAGAACATAACCATCCCAGGCTCAGGGGAAACACATTGCATGTAGGATTCTTCGGACAGACAGACATGCTGCACCGGAGCAAGTACAGCCGCTTCCGCAACGACTCAGTTACGTCCTTGGAGGAGAGCGCCCCCGGTGGCAAATCAGCCCCTTGTGCTGACCACGCTCCGCTGGCCTGCCTGGGCCCCCT
The DNA here is from genome assembly GCA_026780765.1 of Petrocephalus schoutedeni. Taxonomy (NCBI): domain Eukaryota; kingdom Metazoa; phylum Chordata; class Actinopteri; order Osteoglossiformes; family Mormyridae; genus Petrocephalus; species Petrocephalus schoutedeni. Next base: position 7,132,601 of record JAODKL010000009.1, read on the forward strand.
GCCGCCCCCCTTCCGCCACTCGGCCTCGTCCCCGTCCCCGCAGGATGATCCCACCACTCTCTGCACTCTGATCCCCAAGATGGCTGCCATCAAGCTGTCCAGTCCAGCAAGCCTGCTTGGCCTCAGGGGACTGGCCCCGTCCTCCAAGCAGACGCCCCGCGGAAAGCCGGGCGCAGACTGTAGCCCCGCCAAGCCCCATATCCGCCTGGCCGGGTACCTGCCAGCCTCCTCCCAGCTGACAGCCCACCCCGAAGATGATAAGGGCCCCTCCTGCTTCGAGGGGCTGCCGTCTGCTGCCAAGACTGCCATGCTGACGGAGTGTCCCAACCCAGATGTTCTGACGCCAGGGACGTCGTACAACATCAAGGTACGAGTGCATAACTCTAAGCACAGCAGTGTCTGGGTCTGCGTGAGTTTATAAGGCTGCGTGTTTGTTTATGAGCTGGTCTTGGGTGCGACCTTCTGATGTCAGCAAGTGACTGTGTGAGTGGTGTAAGCTGAGCACATCTTAGCCTTAATACAGACAGAACCTTTGGGTGTGAAAACATCTATACAACTTTGTAGTGAGAAATTCAAATTGTGGAGCTGGTTGGAGTTCTATTGGTTTTCTTGAACTTCTCAATCAACCATCCAGCAAAATATGGATCATCTAGCAGTCTCTCACACTGAGGCATGTAAAGCTCCTCCTCCACTTCCACTCCCACTCCGTGGCCTTGCTGATTGCACCTGGCCTCTGGTGGCATTGACAAAGGGTGGTCTTCCTTCAGACCCCACTCTTCACGGCCAGCTTAAGCCAGTGATCCATCCTGATGAGCATGAAACCACTTGTCTGCGTGCAATGTTTTGCTTAATTCTCCTACACTATACTGACGTTAGAAAAATGTCTTTTTATGACACAATATTACACACCGTGCCACATTGAAGGCAATGCTGTTGAATACTGAACACTGATTGATGTTGTTGTGTCTGGGTGGGGAAACGTTAGCAAGCAGTTAATTTGTGGTTTCTCTGGTTCATTCGCTCCACCCTTTGCCAGGGAATTTTGCTGTATAATTAGCCTCACATATGCTTTGCTGTATTTATTCAGAATAATCGAGTTTTATTCATAAAAATTTCTTCAGTTGAATGGGCGCATTAAATCATGCTTAATTAGACTGAAACTCCCAATACTTGATTGCTATAATAATAGAACTTGGAGATATAAGATGTTTTGAGAGATGTCTGCCGGGGGGTATATATGGTTAAAATATATGTGTTGTGTATATTTTTTGTTGGATAAACATATACTGAGTTTAAGAGCACTGCTTCTTGTTTTTCGGGATCTGTGGTTTGGATGCTGTTGGTTTTTCACTGTTGCTCGGGTTAAAGGGGAGTCACCCTTGTGCCAAAAAGCCACCCCTGGGGTGGTCCTCATGTGTGCACTCGCTCCTTTGCCGGGACCTTATAAGTGGCACCAGGACGCTTACAATTTAACCGTTTTACAGCAACAACTCATATTAAATACACAAAAATGTTAGATACACAGTGGGACAACCTTGGACCGTCAGTTTTCAGGTTGTGGTTTATAGCTGTTGTCGCCACGTCCTGCTGTTACCACGGCGCCAGGCGTGCGTTAGTCGAGGAAGTGAGCCCGTGTGATGAGCCTGCACCACAGTGCCCCTTTAAGCGGGAGGCGACCAAGATGCGAGGCAGGGAAGAGAGAGTAGCTGTGGAAGTGTTACACCCCCACACGCACACCCTCCCCCCATCCCATCCCACCCACACGCTCAGCCACTACTTCCTGTGCTAACAGAAATGACTCATCTCCTCTTAATATTCCAGTTTGGATCTGCTGGATCAGAAATGTTCTGAGCCGGGCGACATGTCCGTGGCAAGGCGGCGGCCGCCAGCTTCCGCGGGCTTGCCGCATGGTTGAGTCTCGGGCCAAAGAGACGTGGCCCCGCGGCAGGGGGGTGGGGGGGGGGTGCAGGCATGACTTAACGAGTGCCCACGGCCACATGGTCCTGGAGCTAGAGAACGGCACCCAGCCCAAATTGTGCTCTCCGCAGTAGTCATATTATTGACTTAAGAACATTATAGCAAGGGTGCGTGGGGGGGGGGGGGTGGTAAACGGAAATGATCTAATGGCACCGTGCTGATTGGTGCGTGATCTCGCCACGTGCCCTTCGTACCACAGTCTCAGAAACAGACAAACAGGTGCAGAGGTGCCCGATCCCTCGGCGAAGTCTTGCCTTACTGAATGACTCATGTTCACGTGCCCCGCAGCTCGCACTGGCGGCTTGCTCGACGCTGGCTCTTTCTGCTCAACTTGCACCAGTTTCTGTGGATTCGTCTGAAATTCCCCAAAGACCAGGGGTATTTGGGCACCTTGGATTAATGGGACGCTTGTGCGGAAGTGAGCTTTGATGTCTGCTCTTTTCAGGTTGCTGTCTGAAGTCTGAATTCCTTAATTAATGGTTCAAACTGACCGTCTCGTAGTGTACTTTTTCTAAGTGGGTATTTTGGCATATGTTGTGAGGCGATCATTAATTTGGTTCTGGCCGTCAAGCACCCAGATGAGTGTGCAACCGCACACACAAACACACTATTGATTTTTACACTGTGCATTGTTGCCTCCTGTATCCTGACCGGGGAAACAACAGTGGACTTATTCAATCAGGCATGAGCTCCCAGAATGACTCACCTACTCTTGTGAAGGTTCTGTCCTATCAAGGTTGGAATAGTAAGCGTGCGTTTCAGAATTCAGGGGGGCTGCTTGAGTGGGTGTGCTTAACTCCTTCCAGGCAGAGTACTCATCCTGGTCCCGGTTTTGCGTTTCTCCTTCAGAGCCACTCCAGAGTGTGACCCAAAACCAGCGCAATCCACATGAAAACCTGTTTGCACGTGCAGTATAGCAAAACCAGGGCCTCGCTCTGCCCTCTTGTGTGTGCTTATTGGCTCGCCGCACACCTCAAGTTCCTGTAGCTTCCTGCTGGGGATGCAGGGTCAGGTTGCACAGAACACTCACCCACACACACACACGGAAGTAGGCCTCATTGCTCAAATTCTGATCTTCTGATCCTCCACTTGCTCCATCCGCAGTATATGGGCTGCTTGGAGGTGATCCAGTCCATGAGGCTCCTGGACTTCGAGACAAGAACACAAGTCACACGGTGAGCCTCCTGACCGGGGAAACAAGCGGAAATCTGTGCTTATAGTGAAACTAGGTTTTGCTCCCAACCATTGCCTCATCATATTCTAAAAAAACATTAGCAATAGTAATAGCAGAGGTGGATAGTCCAGGTCCAGAAATTAGAAATCCAGACTAAGATTTTGTTTCAACCAGCTTGTTGAGTACTCTGTGACTGTTACTTTTTATACTCAACTGATTGGAGGAAATAAAATCTTGGTCTGGATTTTTACTTTCAATACTAATAATTGCAAGATTACAGAGGGAAACCAGCCACAACTTCTTTACTAAATTATGCCAGGAGATCATTATGGTGAAAGTAAATAGAAGATTTTTCAGGAACCAAATGCAGTGAAAATGAGAGAGAACCATATTAACTGATTAATGCCACATTTTCTTTCTTTCCCTAACCCTACACCACAATCTGAGGTCCTTGTGTCTGAAAAATGTTACCGGCTGCCACTGCTGTCAGCTTAAATCCGGCAAGCTCAAAGAATCCTGAGTTCCAGACCAATTTGTTTTATTATCTTGGGAATAGGTTCACAGTTTTGATATTTGCAAGGGATTTTGGAAGGGAAGTATAGAATGGAACATCTGTTTGTACCATCACTGAGCCCAAAGAATAATTTAAATTCAATTTCCCACTAATAATGTTTAATAAAATTTTAAGATGGATGGTGGTGTACAATTTGCAGTTTGTTCTCTAACAGCAGAAAAGTTTTATGGCCGATTGGGGCATGTTTACTTACCCTTACAGTATCTAAGTGGATCTGTCCCTATTGTGCTCCTGGAGGCCCCAAAATTTAATGCATCAGGCCAGCAACATGGTCTTATTGGTCTTGTTTCTTATGTCCTTTTGACTATTTATAGAAATTGAATCCACTTATTACCCTAATTTGCTGTAGTATACTATAACAACTAGGATTGTAAAGACCAGTGCTAGGTGCCACATTGATAAAAAAACCATGACCATGATCGCATACATGTGTGTTTGCATGAAGACAGGGGGTTTGTTCTCCCTGGAGGTGTTTCCCTTTACCAGGAGGTGTCCGACACCAAAGACCCCTTCATTCACTAGGCATTCGCTCATCTCTACTGTCACTCCTGTGTACAGCTCAGCAGCATCAGAATCTAGGTGCCCTCTGAGCATGCAGTCTGAGGCAGTCTGAGGCACTCTGGAAAAGCCATGTGACCACTGAGGACAGCTCAGTGTCACCAGCATTTCTATACATAACATATCCTACCTAACCCTAACCCAGAAAAGTGAAATGTAATGGAATCACCATCTCTAGTTTTTGTTCTTTTCTGTGTCTCTTTCTGGCTGATTGTTTTATATATGTGTGTGGGGGGGGGTGTGCACTTGGAATGTGTTCCTGGATCTGCCTTGATACTCCATGCAGTCCGTCTCACTATCTCCCACGATGTATCGAGTCGAGGCTCCTGACGTGTTAGGGAACACGCACACTCCTGTAGTTCACGCATGTGGGCATATGAAGTGTGACTGCGAGCTCCCGGTGGCGTGTTCTGCTACAGATGGGAGATGTCCCCTGACCACCAGTGCCTCCTACAGAAGCAGGTTTAGCGCTGCTATGCTGAACGGCCAAGCAGCGAGACAATCGTGGGCCTTTTCCTGCCGCCTGAACCCCCCCCCCCCATCTCCATCCCACCACCCCGCTGTCTGTCCATTTCCCACCACCTTCGCCCCTCTTGCAGGCCCAGTCATGTCCTGCCGCTCACACTCCTGGGTGTACATGACTCACCATGAGAAGCACGAGCGTAACTCAGGTCCAGAAATCATTGGCTGGCTGCTTGCATCTTTTCTACCAGGATGGCGCAGATTTCCGGTGATGTCACATCGGGCTATGGCAGCAGTGACATTACACCACCACCTGTAAATATTTAAAGCTGTTACTCTAATGGTGAGAGAGGAGAAGGTGACCAAACTTATGGTGTGGCCTGCGATTTGCTGCGTGCATGGGGGGTTAAGACGCAGAAGGTAACGCGAGACCCGATGAATGGCACCGGCTGGGGGTCGGCTGTCTGCAGGTGGTGTGGGACCTCATCTGTGACTTACAGTGACCCTCCTCTATGCCTTTTGTCCCATTTGTCTCTAGGGAAGCCATAAGTCGCCTGTGTGACTGTACACCGGGAGCAACGACAGCACCCAAGCACAGGAGGGTAAGCCGAGCTGTGCACTCTCTACACACACTCTCACGCGAGCACAGCAGGGTACGCCGAGCTGTGCACTCTCTACACACACCCTCACATGGGCACAGCAGGGTACGCCGAGTGGGGCACTCTCTGCACACACACTCTCACATGGGCACAGCAGGGTACGCCGAGTGGGGCACTCTCTGCACACACACTCTCACATGGGCACAGCAGGGTACGCCGAGTGGGGCACCATGTCAGCAATGGCTGTGGCTTATGTGGGCCATTCCTGTAATTACTATGGGTGTCCCAATGTTTGCGCATATACTTTATGTAAACAGTGGCTGTGACATTTCTATTACAAAACGATATATATAATTTTTTCTTTGCTTGCCCTTTAGCCTCCAAGTAAAGAACTTTCTGCCATTTTGGGCAAGAGCAACCTGCAGTTTTCTGGAACAAACATCAGACTAAGCATCTCCACAGAGAGTATGAGTTTAACCACTCTGGACTCACAGCAGGTAAGGCTAGTTCTCTCAGCTGAAACCCCACAGCAAACAAAGTGTGCATGTGCAGACTCATTATCGCCATGGTAATAAAGGATGGAAACGACAGTCGGCAATGCGATGCCAGCATCGGATGGTAGCAGGCGTGTGTGTTTACGGGCGGGCTGCTACAGCTGATGGCTATGGTCTGTCGTCATCATGGCCACCCTGCAGAGCAGTGATGTCTGTGTTGCTACGACGATGTCCCGTCACGGTCTCCTCACTAATATCTGTTCACTTCTTCCCCAGACTATTGCCCATCACCCCATGCAGTCCATCTCGTTTGCTTCTGGAGGGGATCCTGTACGTTGTCCTGCGTCGTTGAGTATGACGTCATGGGGTTGTGATGTGGGGATGGGGTGCAGGGGTAGGGTGCTGGGTATGTGGGAGGTGTGCTAGAGGGAGTGGGGGGATGCTGCTGGTGCAGATGGAAAAGGCTGTTTCACACATGATGTGCGCACACGGCCAGAGGTGGCCCCTGTGGCCAGCCTCTTATTGGAGTGCCGGAGGGTCGCTGTGTTCCCTGCTGCGTGCCACGGGGAGCAAAACCGGCTTCATTTTCCCTTTTATGGCCGAGTCTGACGAAACAAGCCAGCGAATTTATAAACGCTGATTATCCGGAGTGGCGCGGCGCAGACGAGGGAAGGGGGAGGCCGGCCGAGGACGAGGTGATTTCATTAACGTGGCGCTCTCGCCGCCCCAAGCATCGTTCACTTCCTGATTCCTGGCTCCCGTATTAATCATCGTCCCAGCAGTGTACGTGGCACGCGCCGTGCCATTAAATTACTGCTAATTACTTCTCTGCCAGCAGCAGCGAATGGGGAGGTTGACTTCCTGTTGACTCACAGAGAATGACCCCTCACCCCGCCACAGGGGGAGCTGTCTCGCGTGTGCGCACACTACACCAAAGGTCATGTCGGGCCGACACTGTGAGTCCGGGCAGTCCTGGGCTCTGGGACCTGCCTTCGTGGGAGGTGCTCTCATATGGCTCACCTGGGATGAGATGGACTAGACATCCAGGCCTGGGCATTCATTCCTCGCCCAAGCAGGTGTCCTAAATCCAGCTTTGTCTAAAGGCTTTGCGCGCTCCATCTTTTGGGAGTGGGTACATTTTCAGCATGGTACATTCCCTGATTCTAGGTCTTCTCTTGCTTCCATCATGTTTTACAGGAAATAACAAATTATGTCGCTTACGTCGCCAAAGACCCAGTAAATCAGCGGGGTGAGTACAATCCGTACGCTATTGGCAGGTGTTGTACACATATAGTATTTCAGTTATTTTCGTTTTAGTAGACCAGCTCTGGTGATTTGGCGCTGCAGGCTTGTTTACATTAGCATGGCTGCATTTCCGTGTACCATTTCCCAGCATGCCACATCCTGGAGTGCCCAGAGGGACTGGCTCAGGAGGTTATAAACGCCATCGGACAGGCGTTTGAGCAGCGCTTCCGGCAGTTTCTGAATAATCCCTCCTGCCTTATTGCAACCACTCAAAGGTCAGTATCTTGCATTTCTATCAGCGCGTGCCCCCCCAAAAATAAAAGCTCTTCTGAAAGCCATCCGCATCAGTCCTGCATCTCGCCTTATAGAATAAAACTGGGTGAACCTGTTTAGAATAAAGAATGAACTGGTCCGACTGCCCTATTTAACATCACAATGATGATCTTTCACTAATAATTTAGGCACAATAAAAAATTAACAATAACTAATTATAAAATAGAACGATTATAACAATATACAGTACCATAATAAAAGTGAATGTGTTCTTTCTTTAACGGGTGAGTTATATATACAGCGTGGATATGCTGGACAAAAGGATTTCACTCAGAAAGCCGCGCAATTTACAGATTATTTCTGGAATTTTTCATTTCAATTAAGTTCAATTGAGTTTATTTTTATATAGCGCCCCTCACAACAGACAAAAACTGAGTGGAATAGACAAAATGGAATACATAGAATGAAAGAAAGAAAGAAAAGAAAGAAAGCCCATTGACAATGAAGGAGAGGAACCAAAAACTCCCAGGCAGGGAGAAGAAAAACCTCTGGGGGTCCAAAGTCAACTGGCTGCCCAACCCCTGGGCATGCTAACATCACAAAAAGTATTTAATAATACAAATGAATGATAAATAATATTTATATATATATATTTAATATTTTCAGGCCCACTTTAAAAAACCTGTGTAGGGCACGCCCTGACTATCAAGCCGGCCGCTTGTGGACTGATGCACTGAATTAGCAGGAAGCGACAGATCTTTGAGTCATTAACTGATCTTTCCAGCTTGTCTCAGGTTTCAAGCGCATATCTTTGAAGTTAACTCATCTGAAACTCAGTTCCTCACTGAAGGAAAATTATATGGAGCCTAAGATTGCACGTGAAATAATTCACCTTGTCGTAGTCGTCTTCGCTTACATTACGCTGTAGGCCTTTCCATGCTTTTTCCCTGTTCACCACAACGCCCCATTGGTCTGCTGAAGCTCATTGTGATTGGTGCACTCCGAGCCATTTCAGACTCCTCATAGAGATGTTTCGTGCCATGCTTTCTGATCACTCCATCATCATACGAATGGAAATAGCTGGGAGTCAGTCTAGAATGTGTCCAGCTAAGCTCGTTGGAGCCGAGAGAGTCAGAGCTCACTGTTGGCTTTTTGTTCCTTTGGACGTTTTCCGGGCAGGACGCTAGATGCTGACGGCAACAGCTGGGGTCAGGAGGGCACTGAGATGCACGAGTATTACAACGAGATTCCCGGCAAGCAGCCGCCCCCTGGCGGGCTATTAGACATGCGGGTCAAAGCAGAAATACTCCAGGCGTCCCTCAGTGGAGCTCAGGGGGAGGAAGACATGCTCCACTGGGTGAGCCCCTGTCTCCATTAATCCACGCATAATCTATGCCATAATGCACAGCCCACAGCTTCCTTGGACGACTCACCCCCACTACTTATACCTGTTGTCTTCCAGATTGGCTGCCCGCAGCACCCCAGCACGTACGAGAACTGGGCTCTGACCGAAAGCCATCCAGCTCCCTCTGCAGGTGAGCGAGCGAGAGCCAGGGACTGGCGTGCCTTGGTCGTGGCGGAGCGGAGCGGGTGGGGAGGCACAAGCAAAGCGCTCTGTGGGCCGCCACTTCTGTCTCCACGTGTTGCTTTCAGACCAGACTGGTGCCCCAGTGTGTCCTGCCCACATAATTAAATTACTCCGTAAGCACTGACTTTGCTGACTGTTTTTCTAACAGGATGGCCACTGTTTCATAAGTTAATTGGATAAATTGGGCACTTATTAAAGGGAGAGAACATGTGATGTGCAGTTTTATTGTTACATCCTTTTCTGAATGGTGGGTTAAAAATGAAGTCTAATCAATTCTTCATTCATTCGTCTCAGATCTTTTTTAAGCAATAAGCCTCTTCAGGTTATTTGGGTGCACAGCACCTACTTTGGACATTGATATTTCATACACAAAGGATATATAGTCACTAATAGTGAAGAAAAGCCTGTCAAATGTGGCAGTAAAACGGATACTTCCGTAAAGCACTGACTGGGGAATATTATTGAAGCACTTACCAGGATATTGTATTCCTTCCTTAATTTCAAATCAATAAGTTAACCTTATGTAAAATGAGGTCAGGTAACCTAAGAGTTCACCCTTCATTCTCGGTGTGTACGTGTGTCATATACGGGAGCAAACCTTACCTCCTGTCCTTCCAGAGAGCACTGAGCAGACCTACGGCTCGCCGGAAGAAGGCGACGGCCCGGCAGGTGTCCTGCAGGAGACCCAGGAGCACCTTCAGCAGGAGGCCTGGTTTCACGGACGGATGAGCAGGCGTGACGCTGAGGGACTGCTGACGGACAGCGGGGATTTTCTGGTCCGTGAGAGCAGCTCCTCTCCTGGGCAGTATGTGCTGAGTGGCCTGCAGGGGGCGACGGCGAAGCACCTGCTACTGGTGGACCCTGAAGGAATGGTAAGCCAAGGGCGTTTTATTCATCTGTAGCGCCCCCTACAGCACACGCCTCTGTTTATTCATAAACTGATTGCATATATCGGCATGGTACATTGTCGATATTTCACCGTCAGTGAAGGCTACTTGGGTAACCATTCTCCATTCCTGAAAATGCTGAAGCAATTTATGCGATATTTGTTTTTCTTTTCAAAGGTGCGAACAAAGGACCACATTTTTAGGAGTGTGGGGCACCTCATCCGCTATCATATGGAGAACCAAAGACCAATAGTGTCGTGTGGCAGCGAGCTGTGCCTGAAACAGCCTGTACTTCAAAAGCTGCAGTGATTATACTGCCTTGGTGCTCACAGCTCGGAGTTTTCTGGAATATTTCACGCAGAGAATGACCTGTTTCAATATGCCCCGATACCTGCATGATCATCAGCTTTGGGCCATGGCTTCACTAACCGTCAGTATATTGGGACAAAAAGTATTTGTCAAAAAAAGTAACCTGCATTTTGTACCAGCATATCAAAGCACAACTTTTAAGCTGCAAAGCAAATGAGTGACTTTTGTCTCTGTGTTTGTGAAATGTTTTTTTTTAAACTGTGCCTTGATTAGTTAAAAGAGAGGTTTTTAACCACATTTTGTTAAGAACTGTATAGTGCATTTTGTAGTCTCTGATGATTCAATTCACTTTGTTTGCCTGATTTATATAGTTCTATATAAGAGAATGATGAGCCTTGATTCGCATAGTGTATTAGGGCACTTAAAAACTATGTTTTTTAAATATTCATTATAGATATATTGATGAGAAATAGGCATACAAATTACGGCAGCTTGTATTTTATCCGTTTCTTGTCCGCAGTTTAAGAGGAAAACGAGAAAACTAATTTCCAAAATATGCAAGACATCTAGGGTTTACTTTCTGACATAAAACGAATGGAGTATCCTCCATCGCCATGCATTAGCATTGTCCGAATGGATCCACTCTCACCCTAAAGCGAAATGCTATCTGATAGGGCATGCATGCAAAGTAATGTCAGATACTTCTTTGAATACAATGAACTGCACATATCTTGTGGTGGGGTCTTTACTGTCCTGTCCTAAAATATGTGGTAATTAAATAACTAAATAAGTTCATCACCAGCTCCGTTGCTGTGTCGGTTTTTGCAAAAATAAATGTATAGCTGCATTACCTTGATTGTTTAGCATTCAGGAGGACTAGTTATTACAGTGACGTTCAGTGAGGTTTGTGGCAGGTGAGGCACTGGCTCTTTCAGAAAAACAAAAAAAAAATCCCTTGGGCTCAGTTATGCCCCCTTCAGTGAGGCAGAGGTACTGGCTGCCTCACCTTGTGCTTTGTCGCTGTGTTTTATATAAGATAAGCAAGACTAGATTTGTCATACACATAACAAAATTATCATTACCTATTCTATAGAAAGTGAGGACATATAATATTGGTGTGTACAAATATGACATTGGTGACATACAGTGAGAAAGCAGAAGACGCGCGCTCGTAGTGACGGAGTGCACGCAGGGAGGTGAGGCTGCTCTCTATCTGAATGGGAAATACGCAAATCCAGCGATTTTGATTTTAAAAATTTATTTAAATGATTGGAATCGTACAAAATTACCTGTATAGCACAGAGCAGTAGACAAATATTAATCAATTAGTACATTTATTTTTATCATTATTTGTTTTGTACTTCTCATGATGCTCTGCCTCCCTTGATTAGGTAAATAAGAGAAATCACGGTGCCGTTAAGGTATCAGTACTAAAATGTTCTTCTTTCAGGTATTTTATGTTATTTTTCAAGGGGCAGGTTTACTGGCTTTTCTAGCAAAAGTGAGCCCCATTATTCGATGTTTCGACGGATGGCGACCCCCCCAAAACGGCAATTATAATTAAACTAATTATAATATATAATATATTTAACTCAAGTATCACGTCAATAACAACCGAAATACATATCTGTTCAATTACAGCAAATGTCAGTTAACGTTTTTGAAGCAAAATACGAGCGTATAAAACGCCCACGCACAGCATGCAATGGACATGCGCAAACCGAACAGCCGACTCGTGCAGATGAAGAGGCTCGCAGGCCAACAGGTGAGTGCACTGCAGGGTGCTTCTGTTGTCGCAAGATGGCGCCATTGTACGCATTTAAAACAGTTGCATTTAGAGATGGACCCAGGCTGCCGTTTGCAGGAAATTCACTCACGGATTCCTTAGCCAACTCTGTGGTGCCATTTTGTAGAATGTGTTCTTCATATTGCTTCAAACAAAACTTATGTTTAGGTACCGTTTATACACTTTGCTAAATTTAATTAGCCTCTATTGTTTTTCTTAAAAGCAGCATATCATGGTACATTATGTTTTTATTGGTGTGCTAAAATATAACTGTGCACTTTACGGTTTATGGGTCGAATAATACATTAGTATTTGTATTTTTCTATTTTTATCGGAATTCATTTTATTGACCAAATATGCATGTGCACAAAGAATTCGACATGTTGGATTTGGACCTAAGAAACATAAAAATTTATGCTAAAGCGATAAGGATAAGATAAGTCATGGGTTGTAAATGTAGTTTAAACAAGTGCAGTCAACCACATACTGGACATGCCTCTCCAACATGCCTTGATATGCCCTTTTTTGATTGTGAGCCAGGCCTTCACATCCATCACAAATGGTCTTCTGGATGATTGGGCAAAAATTCCTACAGGCACTCTCCAGAATCTTGTGGAAAGCCTTCCCAGAAGGGTGGCAGCTGTTATAGCTGCAAAGGGGGCCCAACTCCACATTGATGCCTATGGATTTAGAATGGGATGACATAAAAGTTCCTGTAGCTAAAATGACCAGGTGTCCCAATACTTTTGACCATATATCTAGAACTGAAATTGTGGGTCCCCAAGTGTCAGATAGTGGGGGCTGTGTGTAGTTCGGAGGGTTGAGCCTCTGTGCCTGTGATCGGAAGGGTGCTGGTTCAAGCCGAGCCTCAGCACGGCTCTGGGCCCCTGAGCAAGGCCCTTGTCCCCCAGCTCCCTGTGCGGCGCAAGAGGCGACTGCCCTTCACGGCCAAGCCTGCTCTCATGGAGGAGGTTGAAAGAGAATTTCTCACTGGGGATCAATAAAGCATTATTATTTTTGTTATTATTATTAAAATCACCCAGTATCGAGGTTTCTAGCAGGGATCCATCGACTCACATGTTGCTTGATCCAGGGGAGAGTTTTCCTGCAGTGATGTCAGCCCTTTGGGTGCAAGAGAAAAGGAAATGGCACAAGACTTCCTAGGATAAAGTGAGATCAGAATGCTGCACGCTTTACAGTGTGTCTCTCCATCAGGTGTAAAGCCCCCGCTGCATCCGGATGGGCGAGCGGCTGCCAGGTAGAGCCTAGCAGTGCCACAAATCCCCCTTTGCTGCACTGTTGCCATGTCACCACCTCGAATACCATAAAGTGCGGCTTTTTTTAGGGGATTATTTTCGCCCTCTGTCTTTTCCAGCTCTGCTCGGTGCTCCTGCATCTGGAGGAGCAGTTTGAAGCGAATTGCTTTTTCACGTGTCAGGCCAGTCATCGAACTGGCACCGTCTGACTGAAAGGGAGGCCATCTGATTTTCCAGATTCCTTCCATTAGGTTTGACACAATTGGCTCGTCGGGCCATCCCTGGAAATTAAATGGGTCAGACCTGTGCTTTTCTGGGGTGCCTTGTGGAAATGAATAGGTTAGGATTTCAGAGGCTCGCGTAAATGATGACATGGATCTCACGTTAGAAAAAAAAGAAAAATCATTTTACTCTTCGTCATCCAAGACTTTACCACAGCTCATTTTCAGATATGTTGAAAAATGGTTTTTGGTAAAGTTATATGCAAGTATTTTTTTTTACCGAGCAGATAGGCCTATAGGAAATATCCTTACCATTGGTCATCTTAAAAATAAAATACTGTATTCACAAATGTAATCTTTTTTTTAAATTTAATTCACTACTTACTCCAGCAGTCCCTTAAATGCATTCATATATGGTTTATATGGAGAGAATGTTTTTATATTATTTTTAAATGCATTCATTTATGGTTTATATGGAGAACATGCTTTTAATTAAAAAAATTTAGCTTCTCACTTGCTGCAAGTTTAAGTACAGGAGTGTTTTTCAAGTAGAAAACTAAACTTGTATTTAATTCATGAAACAAACTGAAAATTCACATACAGCCTGGGACACTTCTGCATTCCAATGTGTTTTGTGTTAAATAGCCATTTAAGAAGAATCTGTTTCTTTAGTATCCTGAAATCTTTTGCAATTTTCAGAGGTTAATGGTGCTCTGGTCGAGTGAGCATATGCTGACATATTATGTAAATTTAGGAAGATGTTTGTCACCTGTAAAAACTCTTAATCTTATGTAAATCTCTGATGCTGCAGAGCTGAAAAAATATTGTATGCAAATCACTCGCTCTTATTATGAAGGTGACGGCTTTGTTTTACTAACAAAGTTCTTTCATGCTTTTGTTATAAGTTTGTGAGAATATGCAGACAGTCAGTCATGTGTAAAGCTCTTTTGCGCTGATAGACGGTCATGTTTCTGCTCCAGTTAACAGGAATAAGAAAACAGGACTCTTTGCAATCGAACTGTCTCAAAGCAAAAAAAAAAAGTGACTGGTGGGAATGTATGTGATTGGCAGAGGTGGAAATTTCAGATCCAGAAAGTACAAATCCAGACCAACATTTTGTTTCTACCAACCAGCTGAGTATAAAGAGTCACAGCTACAGTACTCAATGGGTTGGTTGAAACAAAACCTTGGTCTGGATTTTCACCTCTGGTGATTGGTCCTAGACTCTGTGGTCAAGTATGAGACCATACTGAGCAGCAGACAGCCACTGTGGCACGGTGGGCAGACGTGGGCAGGGCAGTGGTAGGGGATAGGTGGGGCTTTGGAAGGAACCCTGCCTAGTGCTGATTGATGGAACTCAGTATTTCTGGACCAGATGGGGGTTGCTCTGTATAACTGGTACTAGGCAGCCTGATAGCCACAGTATCACAATCAGTCACAGCTTTGGTGGTGCACAATATATTAATTAAGCCATAGCCTAATATAGGCCTGATCCATTCTTGATGAAGATGCTTGAGCTGAGAAATGACGTTAAAATTTCTCACATCCTGTTAGATTTGGTAGATGTTTGCCATGCTGTGAGGATCAAAAGCCAGTGCAGCCCATTCAGGGCTGTTTTACTTCAGGAATGAGGGTCAGAGAGAGAAACTCTCTCCCATGTCCCATGGAAGGGTGGCATCATGGATGTAACTTATGAACTGTAACATTGTGGGTGCGGGCATCAATCTGCTGCCCTGCACAGGCCGGCATGGAGAAATAACTCAATGATGGACCACAGTTTACACCTTGCTTTTCGCAAGCAAGCCCACTCTTTGTCAGTAATGATAGTGTCCCTGGGGGGGTTGGGGAGCTAGGTGACCTTGGACCCCCAGAGGTTTCTGTTTCTCTCCACTTGGTTTTTAGGTTTTGCTCCCTTCCTTCCTTTGTTATTTTTGTATTATTCTGTCTTAGTGATGTTGTAATGTATGACAGCACAGCCGTGTCAAGCTCCCGACTGACGTCAGGCAAGAATGGCAGAGATAGTGGGGACGGCTGCGTTTGAGCTCGAAAAAATGTCTTTCTGTATTTTTTTTTTTGGGGGGGGGGGGGGGTGGTCTTGCTTTTATGGTATGTAGACAGACATGACTTGAAGAGAGCCGGAGAAGGCCGTCGCAGTTCTTGTCGGGGAGTGTGCTGACGTGGAATCTGGATCCCGAATTGGCCTCTGCAAAGGATGTGGCAGGAGAGCAGTGTCACACATTTTACAGGCGCACCTTTTTATCTTCCGTCTTTGGAATTTAAGTTCTGGGACATTCTTAAGGAAAACAAAAAAACATTTCATTGAAGCCCTTTGTTCGAGATTCTTTTACTGAATTGAATTGGGCACTATAACTATAAGAAGGTTTCTTCTGATACTCAGATATTAGCAGGTCTTGTGTGTTTAATACTGCTGTTTAGCTAGTTTTTTTGAGAGTACTGGGATTTTGGTGTACAGTCCTTCCCATAGTTTGTGAAACAACACCTTCTAGAGACACGGTGTACCAAATTCCCTGGCACAGCTCAAGAAAGAATATATTAGGCAGTGGTTCGATGGATTGCATGTTAAGTGCAGCTAATAGGTTGAATTACTGTCTGGTTGTTATATATATTTAATGTGTTATTGTACTATGACTGACTTTTGTGTAAAGTACATTCTGTACTACAATTCCAGGTTATTTAATTGGACTAAGCAAGCCAGTGCCGCTTGGAAAT
Organism: Petrocephalus schoutedeni; assembly: GCA_026780765.1. Classification (NCBI taxonomy): domain Eukaryota; kingdom Metazoa; phylum Chordata; class Actinopteri; order Osteoglossiformes; family Mormyridae; genus Petrocephalus; species Petrocephalus schoutedeni. The sequence goes on from JAODKL010000009.1 coordinate 7,148,734, forward strand.
TTAGGGTTTTCTTGTCTTCATCGAATTTCGTTGTTTCCTATTAAAATGTATTAAACTCTGTTGTTCACTATGAACTCCACTGCCACCCACAGTGCCTCAAAAGCAGGGGATGAGGACCCCCCCATCCTGCCTGAATGATGTCACTCTCTGTACGGTAGCTTCACTGCAGTAACCCAGCACTGTCGGCAGTGGGTGTGAATGATCTTATTCAGAGGCAAGTAGTTCAGGCTCAGAGGCGCGTGACTCGAAATTGCAATTACTGTGCAAGACCAGCGTCGCACATGTTCAATGGTGGCACTTTGCACCTTCGCATAAGCGTCTGTTGGCACCCTATAGTCAGACAAAATTATAGGTTGTGTGCATCAGTAACGTGGGTTAATTAAAACGCACGGAAAGCAAGATGTTTTTTCCCACCCCAAATGCAACCATTAAACTGCATCTATGATACCCAATTAAGGTGGCAGTCATGTGGACATGTGGGGTCTTCGTGTTTGTGGTCTTGGCAAGAGCGGGCCTGGTAACTTGCGTCCCAAGAACAGACTTTGAGCACAATGAATCATGGGAAGCATCCTTGATAATTGGAGTGGCGGAATAACGACATCTAGGGATTTTTACCGTCCTCTGTACTTCTGTTTTTAGTGTCGAAACTGGTCTCTGGCGATGAAGATGCCATCAGGTGGGTAAAGGAGAGCACAAGTGTGGTCAAGTATGCATATTGCCATGGACATTCTGCTGAATGAGAGAGAAACTCATCAGTCATGGCTTCTGTTCCAGTCACTTGACACTGACGCTTTACAGTGGTAGGCGTCCATCACATTCAGGGTGGAGGACTGAAATCATGGAGCTGGCTCAGGGCCCGGGCCGCGCTGCCCTGGAGGGTTTCAGTCCCATTTGCGGTTTGTGCAGCAAAATGGAGAAAAAGAATGGTAGGCCTTCCAATACTTTAATATGCATGAAAATCATTTTATGGTCCTGGTTTATTCATTAAATGATTAAGCTGAATTTCTCAAGCCAACCCAAGCAGCTGCCCTGCATTTTTTTTTTGCTTTACTGTGGGCTCGGGGGGGGGTGGGGGGGCATAGTAAGGGCCTCTGATGAGGTTCCCAAGGACCGGATTGGGAAACACTGCTCTAGATGATGGGGAGCCCGCAGCCATAGATTTTTAATTTATGCAATTCTGGCCGATTAAAATCAATTGAAACTTCTAGTCAGTGTGACAAATGTATTTTTCATTTTCTCATCTAATGATAATATGGTATTCTGAAGTTCCTGCTTTTGCCCCTCTAAATATACCTTAAAAATTCTGATGATTGGCGTTTTCTATTGTCAATTTAACGCCAGTGCTGTACATAAGTAGTGTAAGTAACACTTCATTCACATAACAGTGCTTCCAGCGAAATAGGCAGATATTAGCTAAGGGTTATTAGCACTTTGTGGCAGATATTGGTTCCCATTGTACCATGTGACTCCCTGGTTTGGTGTCCATGTTCTGCCAGGGTGGCGGGTCAGTGGCTCACCTGTCACTGTGCTCCGTTTGCAGAAAACTTCTGTCAGCCTAGGCTCTGTAAAGACAGAATCATTGGGCACGTCACGGAAAGCCAGTCTTCTGTAGTCACAAGCATTACGTGTGAGCATTACCGTGGCCTGGTATGTGTATGTTAGCATAGACCCTTTTAGGTGTTTATCAAGCTGGCAAATTAACATCAGCCTGAACCAGCGATCATCCTAAATATTTATGCACTCGGCTGCTTTATTCGAAGAACGTGGCTCGGTGAGTGAAATGTACATGGACAAAAACGGGTGGGAACCTCACCCCGTGTCCTACAGATGTGTCACCATGACTCCAAAGGCAGTGGATTCTCTCGAGGTGTGGTGCAGCACTGGAAGAGCCTAATTTTTCTGATGGGAACCTGCTACACCCTGGCCATAAGGCCTGGTGAAGGCATGGGCAGGTACCCCGAAAATGACCCAGAGTACTGTCTGAAGCTTTTCACTCTTCCCCAACCCTTCCACTTTCTCTTACAAGCTTTAGTTAAAAGACAACTGCTGTCCAGTCAGAGGAACAGGCCACATCGTTGTTTTTCTTTGTATTAAATACAGCCCATATGTGTCGCCACTGTTACTGATGTGGCTGCTTGACTGAGTAACCAGGTCCTCAGCTTCTGCGTTGGTTTGACCTGTGATTGTCGTGTCACACTTTAGTCACGTTCATGCTCACACACACATGCAGAGTCACATCCTAGGGCTCAGTCTGGAGTGGGGCATAAACGTGGAGCAGTGTTGCATCATTTCCTGTGAGACGGAGAATGTAAACAGAAGCAGACAAACAGATCTGTTTTTGGTAAAGGATGGGGGGGGGTAGCTATGGGGGCGGATTACAGGTCAGAGCGAGTCATTAAAGTTCCAGTAAGCAGCCCCCACTCTCACATCTGAGAACACTCCATTAGCCAAGCCGGGTCCTGCCATACGTTAGGTCTGGCTCGAAGGAGATGGCGGCAGATAAGCCATTACTGTGTCCACAATTTGCCGCTTTCATTGACTAGTAGCCACATATCACAGATTATTACAGCTTGCCCTACCTTGCTCACCATATAGTTTGCTTCATTGGCTGTGGGCTGGGGGGTTTTGCCTTCTCCTTTCAGTTTGAAAATGCTTTTACTGAAGTGAGGTACCTCCGGAGAGCTGACATGCTAGCAGCAGCTATGGCCCTTAGGGGTGCTGGTAGCTGTACTCATGGTGTATTGCTGGTGGCCGTACTCGCGGTGTATTGCTGGTGGCTGCACTCGCGGTGTATTGCTGGTGGTCGTACTCACAGTGTATTGCATGCTTCTTCAGGGCCTGCAGAAGGCCCTGCTCATGCTGCCTTCTGGCCCCGCATGCGCTGGCAGGCAGAGACAGGAAGCCAGGCGCTCAGGTGCCTGCTGCCACGCGGCCAATTTTTCCCATAATGCCTCCCTGACTCGGGGAAACTGTGTCCTTACGGCTTCCAAGACAACATGGCCCCAAAGGCCCCCACTTTCTGCATCGTAGGAAATTAGGTCAGCTCCGCTGTTACGAAATCCCCTGAAATAGCTGTTATTTGTATAAGGGTGTAAGTCAGTTTGCAAAACTCTTTATTACATTATTTAAAAACCTGTCTCTGTGTGCCTAAGTTGACGTGTTCTGTTGGATTCTACATTAATTCTGTCACATGGCTTGAAGGCCTTGTCATGTGCCTTCAGTGTTATGGTGGACATAGAATGCAAAATAGATTTTCTCCCAAAACTGAGGTGTCCCATCAAACTTCCAGGTCTCACACCCTCATTGGTATTTGGCAACTGAGGAGTCTCTAGGCTGGTGGTGACTGCAGAACAAGATGTGCAAGGAAGGACTCAAGTGCAGAGAGTTGATGAACCTCGAAATTCGCTAGGAGCTGGGATACTGGTGAACTGGGGTCCTAGAGACACACACCAACAGCTTAAAAATAGCAACACACAGGAATTTGCCTGGAGATGGACTCCGGCTAAGTAGGAACTACAAACACACACTCCGACAGAGGAAAAACAGGAAAATAAGACCCCAGATTTTAACGATAGACTAAGGGCAGGTTTGTAAGACTTACACAGCGTTATACACCCCATCTGGTCAGGAAAACACCAAACAAAACAGAGTAAAGCTTGCTGCTGTCAGTATAGTCAGTGACTGATTCCACCCAATACTCCTGGAATGGTGCATGGGGTCACAAAACAGTCAGATACTCAGTCTGAATGATCTGTGTCACCATAAGATACACCGATTTATAGATACCTTAATGTTGACCCATACTGAGCTCTTTGATAATGCATGAGAAACATAATTTACTGTATCTGGCTGCAGTTGGCCACTGTTACCAGAGAGGGCAGTATTTAGATTAAATGTTATTAAAGGGCTCATGCTTCAGAGTGAAGCCCTGACAATGGGTGTTTCTCACTACCAAGAACGCAAAGATCATACTTGTGGTCTTGGCAAGACCGGTCCTGCTAACTTGCCTCCCAAGAACAAACTTGTGGTGCAATGAATCTTGGGCTCGGTTCCGATTGGTGAGGGAGCAAAGACGTATCCTCGATATTTGGGGTGGAGCAAGAACAACGTCCAGTGATTTTTACCATTCTCTATACTTCTGTTTTTGAGTATTGGGGCTGGTCTTCCGCAATGGAAGATGATGTAAAACGAGTAAGCGAGCACACAAGTATGGTGAAGTATGCATACTGAGAAACACCCAATGTCTTCAATGTGCTTCCTGTCTCCTCTTGTTTGTGTTATGCCTGGCATGCTCCATTTATGCCCTTGCTTGGACCTGCGTGCATCGAGAAAATGGAATTCTCTGGAATAAAAAACAAGCCATTGAGTTTATTGAAAACAAATGGGTCGTCTGCAAGAGCAAATCCCTTGGGGTGTGTGTATTCGGGGGGGGGGGGGGGGGTCATTTGTGTGGCACATTGCCTGTTGATGCTGGCGGTGATGTCAGGGGCACAGCAAACAGTGTCTATTTTACACAACTGTGGCCCCTGTGACAGCCTGCTGCCCACCCTGGGGCTCGTCCCAGGGGCCTACAGGCATGCCAGAGCGGTCAGCGCACAGCAGACCGTGACCACGAGGGCCAACCGCTGATAAGACCCCTGTCCGGAACTGTTCCAAGGGCGTACTCCCTATCACATGACACAGGAAGTGTGCAGCCTCGTGTCAAGGCCTCACCGCTCTGTGACCCGTGTTAAACAAAGTTGGCTCTTGCAATTTCTTTATTTGCACATTTAAAATAGAGTTCACAAATGCGTTCTGTGCATCCTCTTTTAAAGCCCTTCCACCGTTCTTTACTTGCCCTTACCTACAGTACTACAGTAAACTTAGTTTTCAGTTTGTCTACAGGCTGACTTTTTGGCAAAGGCTGAAGAAAACAATGAATCGACATGTGTATGTAAAAAAAAAAGTCTACCCAGACAGACCTCCTCACTTTGACTCTTGGAACGTCTCACTTGAGAGCTTAGACAAGGGGGTGGGGATTCCTGGACCTGGTGCAAACTTGGAGGGGAAAAAAAATTCACATGTTTCCTGAGGTAAACCTGAAAAAAAGAAAAACCCAACAACGATTCCTTTGAACGTCTCTGTCTTTATTATACTTTGGCTGGCTCCACAAAACTTTCCCTGGGTTTCTGATGAGGAGAAGGACCCTGAAGCTGAAATCTTTGATTTCATGCTTTAAGTAATCAGGGGTGTGGCCATGAATTTAAGTCTGTGCTGTTGGTCATGCATATAGCCGTCGCGATGTTTTGTTTGAGTTTGTGAATGCTGCTTTTGGACGAGGAAATGTGAGAGGTGACAAAAGGCATTAACAAATTATTTTGCTGTAACTTAGTGTCCAATCGTATCTCTGGCAAGACAGATGGTGTTCATGAATTTCCCTTTGGGTAATCTGCAAACTGAATATTTTCCATCCTAAAGATGGTCAAATATGTGAAAAGGACACTTTGCTAATTTAAATCAGATGTTCTGTCTGTATCTTGAACAGTCTTGAACAGGTGAAAAGTCACCAAGTGCACTGACTAACTACCAGTAAGTTAGTTCAGTTTCCAAATGAATTCATCTGAGAATTCCAGAGAATTTCAGTCTTCCATCTTAAAGATCCTATTTTAAAGACAAATATGAATAACAGGTGTAGTACCCACTGAAGATGGAACCTGAACCATCACAACTACCAACATTTATAAGACAAGAGGATTGCTCTCCTACATTAAAGATGCTAGTTCAGGGAACCAATTAGTCTTTGGTGACTGGGGTCATCGTCATAGCAAACATGTATGTCCCAATACACATTATGGGTTATAGCAGAGATGGATAGGAATATTCCAGTATTTCATCATTCCATGTTTTCCTCTTATATAACATGGTAAGTGCTAGTGTCATTAAATATTATGGGTATCATCAGTTGATTATGGGTGGGCACTCAAGGTATGGGACAACAGTGATTAGCCATGTTTAGTCAATACTTCTTGGATCGTTCATAAAACCCCTGATCGAATCTACCTTGCATTAATCATCTCTAACAGGATAACAAAGCTGATTAGCTTGAATTGCAGTGTGTATGTTTAACATGTGCCCATGCCAGGGCTTTGTACTAAAGGACTGGGACTGTTTTTATTACTGCTACTAAGGCTATACTTTAGGCAATTTTCTTGATGGATGAAGGTGATTTAAGGCAAACCTTTGGAGTCGGATTGTAAGCTCACATGAAACATTCATACATCGTTCTCCCCGAGTGGTGGGGAAGGGCTGATTCTGAGGCAGGGCCGTCACTAGAAATTCTGGGCCCCTTGGCAGAATGTCCCCTTCCCTCACCCATTTTTACGGGTCATTTTGTACATTCCAGGGCCAATGTAAAGTGCTGGGCCCGCGAATTTGCCAGGGTACCCGCCTCCCTACTGCGCCCTGGTTCTGAGGTTCCACTTCGTGGTCCTGGTGCTCTGTCTGCTGTGATGTAGCCAGTACAAACTCAGCTAGAGTATCCCAGCTCATACCCGCTGTAATTCCTCCTAGGAATTGTATGTAACAAATAGTCCCGGGGTCTTAGTGCAGTCACTGTGCAGTCCTAGCTAACTGAGATGTCTGCATTAGATAGAAAATGGCAGGGGGAGAAGAATTATTCCTCTTTGCTTAGCATTTGAACTGTATTTTGTAGTGACTGATGTGAGCCTGAGCTTTTAAAGTTCAGGTAAGGGACACTCCAGGGGACTTCCAGACGTCCATCTCCTGACTATTTCTCTCCATCCACTCCAAGTGTTTGATGAGTGGGATTAATCTAAGCATGATTCCTCCCCATCCATCTCCTCTCTCTTGGCTGGAAACCACAACAGTCCATATTGCTGGATCTCGGAAGGTTGGTTTTGGCAACGGCTCACCTGGCCTCGCACGGTACCTACTCAGCGTGACGATCTGGAGGCATGAGGAAGTCGCCGCACCTGTTGGCCTCTTGGAGAGTGCTTGGGTCAGCACTCTGCGGGCAAGAGTGACACACGAACCGGTTTGCACCTCCCAAAACCTGCAGGATCTTTCAGACTGGCGGAGACTAAGTCTATGTACAGAAAAAGCAACACGTTCATCTTCCCATTTCTGTGAACTTCCTGTTTATTCTTGAATGTGTGCCATATAGATGTATGGTAATTGGCAAAATATGTCATAAACTGGCTGCCTTATAAGCATGATTAAAAAAAAATAACCGAATTAGCAGGTAGAGTGGGTGTGTTTCTGAGGCGTCCACTCGATCTTTCATGAAGCGTGAACTTGTGGAGTTCAGACCATACAGATGGAAAAAAACAAATATGAAAAATATACCGGAGGAGATGACGTTGGAGAAGAGAGCCGTGCGCTCAGCAGTGAGGCCGAGGGTTTACAAGGGGAGCCCTGCCAATTCCTGCAGCAGAAGACGGCTCAGGGGAAGCAGCCCGTACATCTGAGGGCTAGATTATCCCCACAGTCGATCCTGCGGGCTGCTGCATTCTCATGGTGCAGAGGACAGCTCAGGGATTAAGATGGATTTCTTAGAGCACAGGCCCTTCCTTATGGCCCGTCTTATTCTCCTCTGACACTTGACACACGAATGACTAGAAAGGGAGGGTTTTTATCCTCCCTAATCCTACTTTGGATGGGTTAAGTATGAATTTCAATGCTGGTCTGTCTGCCTTCAGTTGCATAAGCATCCATAGAGTATATTAATATAGCCCGCTGATGGAAGAGGTAGTGATTCATCGATAGGTCGTTTGTGGGTTTTAGTGCGAGTTCATGTTTCTTATGTGCCATCCTTTGTTTTTCTTTCTCATGTTAACTGTGGAACAATACACACCCATTTTGTAGTTGTAAAGGGGCAAAATAAGGTGTTTGTGGACCACAGGCCATGACTGGGTACACTTACTAGGGTGTATTTCATCGTCATGGACATTAATCTTTGACTCTCAGTAACAAAAGCTCATGGAAAACAGAGAAATGCCAGTCACTAGGTTGTATGAAGGACCTCCGCTTTTATTATAAATAAGATTCCATAAGTCTATCCATCCATCCATCCATCCATAAGTCTTCTCCTTTACAAGGTAGTTGGGGATCTGGAGCCTATTTCGTGCGTCACAGGGCTCACGGCCAACAGACACCCTGAAGGGATGCCAATCCATCACAGGGCAGACATTGTAATTTAAATAATTTACAAATAAACAAACTTATAAAAAGGAATGGGAAATATACTGTCTGTGACAATAGTGGATACAGATATTTAAGAGATGCCAATCTGTCTGTCAGTTTGCAGTGTACAGGAAGTCTATTCTGAATGTGCTTCAGATAAAAGCTAAAATTTCTCTTGATGGTGTCAGAGGGTTTTTTGTGAAAAAATAAAAGTCCAGCACTCTGTGTAAGGTGCATGCAAAAGGGTTCTTTTGGATGCTCAGGATCAAAATGATTTGCTCGGTTTTAGGTCAGGAAATGCTTTCCTTTTTCAAATCGGGGGCATTATTTGTTATTGGACACTTTACAGGCCGACTCGGAGTTGAAACGCCTTTTCCACTATGGCAGCCTCTCTCAGTGTCTGTAGGATGTTTGGCAGCTGGTGTGGAAGTTTGCTAAACAGCTCCACAGTGAAGGGAAGACAAAGGGAACGTCTTCAGAGGCCAAAGACAACAAATGATGTGGGAAAGTCTGAGAGAAATGACCGGTTTGAGGGACACTGATCTGAATCTCTGGAGTTAAGCTGATTTTGTGAGATACGCAGATGATTGTGTTTATTTGGGTAGCGCATTAAACGGGAAATGCCGAAATGGCAGTAAAAATCTGAGCATAACTAGGTCATGCTTTTCTGGCTGCTGTTTTATTCAGACTATTAAAAACCCAACTTGGTTCCCGATGCAATTTTAGTAATGGGATAAATATTCTAACAGAGCAAACGAAAAGCTGAAAATAGAGCTGTAAGCGAAACAGCTTTTATTTGACCATAGCTAATATGATGTGGTGGTCAAACTAATGTGTCAGTGCGACAGCTTTGGATGGTGAAACTGATTTTTCTTTCTCCCCTGGTCGGAGCAGAGGGAGATACTACCTTGAAATTCTATACGATTACAGAAAGCATTTATATAAGCAGAATATACCAAGAATATATATAGAAGAACGGAACAGAATATATATATTGGCAGAATATACCAAGAAGATGCTTTGCTCCTCAAAAAGTCAGAAACATACACTGGGACCTCCTACATATACAATTATATGTATTCAGTACTGCCCAGATTCGTAATTAGAAATACTATGTATTTATAAAGCTATAAACCGTATTGTGTCATTATTATCCCATGGTACTTTCAGAGATGTACTCTCTGTTGTGTTATTGTTATCCAAGGGTATTTTATTACAGATATATAGTCTCTACTGCATCATTATCATTCAAGGGTATTTTCTACAGAGATACATATATGGTCGTGCGTTAGTATTATCCAAGGGATTTTCCACAGCTGTGCTCTCTATCGTGTCATTATTATCCAAATGTATTTTCAGCATTTGAGAAGGGGAAAGTTGCAATTCTGTTGCTTAAATGTCCTTCATGCAGCTTGTTTAGCTGTGCTATTTCTGATCACCTTCCTTTGGACATATCAGACTTATCTGCACTACACCAATGAAAAATCACAGGCAGCAAGGTGAAAGCGCAGAACTGTACCCAAACAAAAATGTCCGTGCTGCGGCTGTAAGGCCATAGTTGCTATATTCATTTACATACTTAGCAGATGCTTTTGTCAAAAGTGACGTGTCAAGGGAGGCAAATAGCACATTGCAAACAGTGCAGCTAGGCTGAGCTTCCAATCAATGCCCAGGTGCAACTTTGGGCAGTTATTGGAGCAGGAGCTACCCAACAGCTGTACAGCCACGCGTACAGTAACTATTAACAAAGCGGGACCCTACTAACACTATGCAAGAACCACTAAATGCAGCACAAGAACATTTAG
>JAODKL010000009.1:7158899-7235235 GCA_026780765.1 Petrocephalus schoutedeni
CATTGCTTTGCTGGCTGAAGGGCGCGAGATGGGGCATAGGTGAGGAGCCTTTTGATGCAGATGGGTGCCTGTCCATTAATGGACTTAATGCAAGCACCAACAGGAAGCCAGTGAGGAGAGACAAGGAGGGTGTGACTTGAGAACATTCGGGTTGAAGGAATGTCAGATGTGCTCTGGTGTTTTGACTCATCTACTGTGGTTTGATTGCACAAACTGGTAGACCAGCCAGTAGAGAGGTACAGTAGTGAAGTTGGATAACAAGTACCTGGACTGGAAGCTGAGCAGATGTGTTTGTCAAAAATGATGTATCAAGTGAGGCAGACAGAAATGGCCCGATCTTTCTGTCGCCATATAAACTTTCAAGTCCCTTTAATGTAAGACAATGAATAAATTCAATTTAATTAGATTGAGTCTAGCAAGTTGCCAGAGAGTATTTGCAGAGAATCACAAGAATGGCCTACATTTTTGAATATGGGAATTGTTATTACATTGTCCTCATGTTACTGTGAGAGTGATGATGTTTTCACGTGTGCACGCACAATCCGGGATCAGTGAACGCAGTGATAAACAGCAATAGCAGTTTTGTTAGCGGTACATATATACATGCAGTACATGTTGATATTGCTGAAGTGCTGTGCTTATCTGCTGTCTCTCAGATGTATCACCTGACAGAGAACAAAGAATAGATACCAGCACCCCCAGAAGCACTCCACATTCCACCAACTGGAATAGGCTTCCATTTCCAGCACTTTCAAACACTTTCAAGGCAGCGTAGAAGAAATTGACTCTGTCGTCCAGGAATCACTCCACCAAGAATTGGGTGTGTCTCATGAAACAAATTATTCCCATGCTCGGCAAAATCCCCCGTCTTTTTCTCTGACCCAAATATCTCTGTGGCTGATTGTTCTGTTAGTAGCGTTTTGGCGAATCAGCCTGAATATTTAACAACACAGCAGGTCACTTAACATGATTTCACAACATTTCAGGGAAATTCTGAGTCCATGTATTTTCTTTAACTTCTGGATGTGGCCAAGAGCTGTGGCAAGTAGTACCAGTACACACTCTCACTGGGAATGTGGAGGTGAAATTTACTTCAGCACAGTTCACAGAGGTCTAGTCCGTATACTGTACGCGCAAGTGTGTGTCTGCTTTCTGTCATGGCTGAGCTGTTTATATTATCTATAGATTTAATCAACAGTTATTTGTAACAGTTGTGGCAGTTACTCTTTTGTTGCAGGCTATCTCAGTGAGCTGCAAGCTTATCAAGCATATTTGTGGATTTTGAAGACCTAGGAGAAGGTATGCTCTGTGTCTCAGTTTTACAGCCTAAGACCATTTTCATTCTTAGCAAAACAGATGAGTATCCCTTGGCTTTCATTCAAAATGGCGGAAAATATGTGAAGGCACAGAAGCCGGACATGTTTTGGGCACGGGACCAAACGATGATCTAAAATATTATGGTGATGTAATGTTAGAGCACATATGCTGTCTTTCTTTGGGAATACAATGAATTATAACATATACAGATCGCCTGGTACAAGCAACTTGAATCTAAACGTTAAACACCAAGCTCCTGTACCCCAGCCTGACAGTGGGCTATGGGTGTGGATGGAGATGGGCTGTTGAGCTGTGGCTGTATTCAGAGCGCTTTTGCTGGTATTCTAAAGCTACATAAATTATGAAGGGAATACCAATAAGTTGATTCTGGCAAGAAAAGGCATTGGTTTTTAATTATCTTACAAATTAACTTCCAGAACAATTGAAACTGAAGAGTTGAAATAGCCTGTTTTTAATGCCCTGTTGCACGTTTTAATTTGGGTAATTTAGCTCCGGGCGACTGCCACTAAAAGTTCCGAAAATCTGACATTTGTCAAATTGACGGTTTTGGTTACACGCCTCGCGTTGAAGTTAACGCAGGAATCCTGCCATCTGTGTATCGCGAGAATGAGAGCAAAAAGTTATTGAAACGAAAAGGGACGGGAGAGATAGGGGGAAGCTGCGAGCGCGGCGGGGTGCTGATCGAGTGGGAGAAAGGGAAGGTACACGCAGCCCATCAGAGCCCAAAGAACCGACGGCACTCAATATTGTTCATATTGGAAACTAATAGCGCGACAAGACATTTCCTGCCGAGAAGAATCAGGGTGGTAAACTTTAAAAAAGTGTTCAGAACACTGCGTTATCGTTTTGCATGGGTGGATTTTTAATAATTTTGTATTTTCTTCTATTTTCTTTGGTAAAAACGTGTATCTAGTACTGTACTGACTGTAAAAAAGCATTTGCATATTTTCTGGGGTGGGTGGAAGACTTTCTCCTATTGGAGAGAAGGTATCGTGCAGTTTTCTTTATTGTTTATATACTGTTCAGTTGATATGTGTAATATTTATGCCGTGTATCAACCAAATATGTTTTTTATTTATACACGTATTTGAACGACGAAGTGTGTTTAATTGCTTACTAAATGTTCTCTTAAGCAGGGGCTTCATGCAATACGATGTAATTTGTTTGCAGTTTTCAGACATGACTGGGATCCTTAATGCGTACTCTTTTCTTTGCTCTTAAATTAACTTTTTTCCTGTTTCGCAGTTTTTCCTCTCGAGGCCGCGGGAAAGTTTTGGATAGAGAAGAGGATTTGATCACAAATTAAAACTAAAAAAAAAAAAAAAAAAAAAGTTGGAGTTACTGCCCTATAAGAAGAAAATCTGCAAAGTATGTGGCAGGGGGGACTGCTTAAGCTTGCATTGGGACTTGGAGCGGTTGTATTGCTGATTGCCGAGACCAGGGGGAGTACAACTGGAGATGTGGAGGCTGACAAACAAGCAGGACTCCAAGTGAAGCGGAGATCAAAGCGGAGAGGAGGGGGTGCTCATGATGTGCTTAAGGGGTAACGTGCGAACACAGCATCTGACTGCTTTAACGTAGCGTTTCGGGCGTGATTAATGCATTGGTGACATAAAAGACACAAATCCGACTCCACGCATTTCGTTAGACTACCATTTTTGACCAGACGTTAATGACTGAAGAACTCACGGCAGACTGGCAGAAAAAAAAATTTTGTTACATTTGTCAGGTTGAGAAAAAAATATTTTCGGGAGTTCTGCAGTTGTTCAAAGGATGTATTTTTTTCTGCGAGTTCGTGACACCCCTGTTAAAAAGCGTACAGACCACTCATTAAAAGCCGCGCTGAAGCTGAGAGGTATTTTAATTAAAGATGACTGACGCATTAACATCTGTTCCATTGCGTTCATATTTTGCCAGATACCACAGCAGCATGCAGCAACGTATGGCAACGAAAATAAGTTTTCGATCAACATTTTGACCTAGTGCTGTGTTGACTGTAATACTTTATTTGCCTTTTTTTTAATTGTAGGAAAATACATGAACCGATAACAAAATTCTCCTGGAGGGTAGCTTGGACTTCTGTAATTAAATTCTGGCAAGGATAGAACATTCCTTTAGGGCTCCAGAAAATAAATTATCCTCTAAACAAAGAACTCCTTTAGAAATTTGTGCCATTCGGAATGTTTGGGGATCTACTATACAACCATTTCAGTTCTGTCTTGTGGACATTTTTTCCTACAATTGTGACACCCCATATATGGATATAATCAGCTGTAGTACAGCATATCCCACAGAAGCCGTTTTGCTTGATTTAATGCCAAAAATAAACGGCAAGGTCAATGTGCGCTGAGAAACGGCACTACTGTGTAATTAAAAGAGGGAAAATGATTGACTTGTATTAAGGCATTTGGGTCACTAAAGTTGATGAAAAATATTAAACTACCGTCGTACTGCGATGGGTTCTGGCATGGCTGCAGCAATTAGACTATAATTTTAACAAATTTCAAAGAAATGAAAACTGCTTGCTAAGAAGCGCACATTAAGGTTTTATTTTGTCACTTTGTGAAATATCGCTCTCTGATTTATTCTTGGAAATGCTTCCAGATTTTTCACAATCGACATTCACCACCAGATGTCACTGTTTTCAGCACAGCAATGCGTCTGCATCATTGACCTTGCACTAGGTGGTCCCACGGGGAACAGGCATTCCCATGCGTTCTGCTTTTAATTTGCTTATAGAAATGTTCAAATATGAATTTTTACCTTGCCCTAGAAGGAGTCTTTTAAAGTTTTTAAGCCTATATGTGAACAAACTTTAATATACCCTTAATGTGGTGTCAGCCCAGAGAAAACAAATTTCTAAACATTTATGCCGTCCATTTATGTCAGTGTAAATGAAGACTTGAGTTTTGTGATGCTGAGTATGGAGAAGGTTTGAACATGAAAACGATGCTGAATTTCACTACAACCAAACATGCATGTGCGATAACATAAAAGCAAATTCTACACTGCATGCTTCATCATGTTTTTCTTTTCTTCAGGCCAAATGTTTGTAGATCCCGCTCCAGTGCATACTGCTGCCCAGGATGGAAGACTCTTTCTGGAGGAAACCAATGCATTGTTCGTGAGTGTCTCTGATTGGTCAGTTATCCGATGGGTCTTACTCTCTGATTGGATAAAATTAGTAGAAATGTTATTGCATATGTGTAAATGTGAGTGTAGAAATGTTATTGTATATTTTCACTTTGACTGCAAAAAAAGGAAATTTACTTTTACATTGTCAAGCATATTATGTATTATATATGGCCAACAAACCATTACCTATGAGCCAGCAAATAAAAATAAATGCTTTAGTAAAGTCTTTGTTGATGATTAGGTAAACATTTTTGGTGGAAATATTTTTTGTTAACGATAACAGCATTCAAATGTCCCACCCAGAATAAAAATGCAAGCAGATGCCGACAAAGAAAATTAAACTCAAACACACACTATCTTTGTGGAGTTAGAATGCAATTAATGATTTCTGACCTCAATAAAATGAAAGAACAAATGTAAACTGATAATAAAACAAAAATAATGTTTGTATAGTTTTCTTTTCAAATGTGACTTTTTAAACAGATGTTTGGGCTTTTCCCATCTTTGTGGAGTCATTTTATCAGATGGTTCTTTCTGCCCCCCCCTCCTTCCCCGGTCTGCCTGTGGCTGCACCCTGACTGACTGACGCATCCGCAGCCATCTGCCGGAGCTCTTGTGGAGATGGGTTTTGTTCCAGACCCAACATGTGCACATGTCCTGATGGTCAGATCGCACCTTCTTGTGGCTCTAAGTCAGGTATTCATGTATCATGGAAAGCACTTACATACAGATCTTAAACGAACTGCATGTTTCCAGTTTAATTGTCCATTATATATTACCTAGATTTTGGAAAATAATTTAAAATAAGGTTCGCAAAATTATTTCTTGTGCCAGTGTTTTCCATTCGGTCCTCAGGGACCCACAGCTGGTTCATGTTTTTGCTCCCTCCCAGGTCTCTGCCAGACAGTCCACATTTTTGCTCCCTCCCAGCTCCCAGTAGGAGCAAAAATGTGGACTGTCTGCGGTCCCTGAGGACTAGATTGTGAAACATTGTCTTCTGTGTAAGTCAGTGTCTACAATTTGTCTATACAAGCAGACTACAAGCATGTTCATTGGTCTACACGAAGGTGTATGTGTCAGCCTGGCAGAGGCTATGTACTCACTTGCTTAGACTCTGCTGTCCCTAACTCCTGGAACAGTCCAGCACTGTAACATCCGCTGCATGAATGGAGGCACATGTGCGGAAGACAGCTGTCACTGTCAGAAGGGATACAATGGTGCACACTGTGGCCAGCGTAAGCACCCCTGTCCGCAACGCAGCATGTGCAATGTTGAGCAGTCCCTCAGAACTTTCAGCTGAGTTCTCCTCTCTCACCACACAGCTATCTGCGAATCAGGATGCTTGAACGGAGGAAGGTGTGTTGCCCCAAACCGCTGCGCATGTACTTACGGCTTCACTGGCACCCAGTGTGAAAGAGGTAGGCCTTCCTGAAAGTCTCATCACCCCAACGGGATACTTGCCTGCACCTTACCAAAAAAGGGATTGTCACTTTGCACCTGTTCCATGTTGTTTTTCTGTAATCGGGCTTATGTCTGCGTGTCACATGGGAGCAGTGTAAAGTTTGCACACATACTGTATATGCATATGTGAGTGCTTAACCAAGCAGCCAGTGGTGACATAGATCATTAAGCTGCAGCTGTTACCAAATTAATTTAAACAATTGTACTTTAGAATATATCTGCATGTTTACATGAAGTCACAAAGTTGGGCCAGTGAAACAGTGATTTGCATGTTCACAGCAGTGTTGGCTATTTGCTGACACAGTATATGAAACTGAGAAAGTCTTCCAGATAGCAGATGAGGTTGGGCGCTTTGGTCAAGTTAATAAGGTGCCCTGTTATTGCACATTTAAATAAAAAAGATTTAGCTGTATCAATGGCTAAATTGTTGGTTTGGATGAAAAGCCTCAGCTTGATTGGAAATTAGTGGAATTATCTTGGTCTCCGTGGAAATTTTGTAGTTTGTTGTATCTGGGTTTGGTTCAAAGGAGATGGCTGTACGAAACACATTGGCCGCTTCTGTAACATTGTTTCTTCATCACTTGTTCACTTTGTGTTTATTTGCACGTTCTGTGGTCTTCTGTTTTGCTTTCATTTTCATTTTATATGCCTATAGGTAACTTGATTGACAGGAACTAATTACTGTTGTGTGCAAGACAGTTTCTGTGTTTGAGTATATTGGATGCTAATGCCAGCCTACAGTTCAGTATATATCATGGAGGTTTTATTTTTGTCCTGTAAAATGTGACCACATTGGAAACCTGTATGTGGCTTGCAGTACTGTTACACAATCTTTAACTTTAACTTTCACATAACAAAACATATCGATTTATTTTTCTTCATTTATCCGTGGTAAAACTTACGATGTAATGCAGATCAATGTCATTTCAGGGTGGATAATTTTCATGTTTGATTATCAGTAGTAATTAGTGGTGAACCAATGTAGAAATTTTGACCAATACCAATAACCACTATAATTTGGTCTGATGTGACCAATGCCGATAACTGGTTAACCTCTGAGGCACTTACCGAGTGGCCAATTTAAAATTTTTAATTAATTAAAATTATGTGATGGTCTGTATAAAACCATCTCACGGGCTGTTACTTTGAGGCCTTTTTTAAGTGGCGAATGTGCTAACGAAATCCATAGTCCTCCACTATTGAAGTCAGCTGGTCATCCAATTCAGTCACACCTGTTATTTTAGCAGACCGCTGATATTAGCCACATCGAACTGATGCCAGCATCTTGACTTTTAATGAATATGGACCAATGGTGACATGTTAAGCAATATTATCCTGTATTTCTCCTACTAGCATTTCTGGCGCTATATAGTCAGGCTGACAGGATAGCACTTGTGTGGAGAAATATTTGGAATTTTGTTTTTGAAAAGGTTTATTCAAATAAAAACTTGGCTGATTGAAAAGGCTGGTCCTGACATCTGTGGTACCGACAAGATGAAGGCATGTGAGAATGAAGTTAAAGAGGAGCATTTTAATTAATAGGCTGGCATGATAGTTCACACCAAGAGGGGTGGGGGTTTGGGTCCTACCTCCGCTCTGTGTGTGTGGAGTTTGCACGTTCTCCTATGTTGTGTGGCTTTCTCTGCGTATTTCAGTTCCATCCAACAGTGTAAATTCATACATTAAGGTTAATTGTCATCTCTCAGTTGCCCGTCCTATTAGTGATGTAGCCGTATCTTGTTCCCTGTGCTCCCATGGACAGGCCACAGGCTTCCCAGAATCGGATAAGCGATGGGAATATGGATGGAAAAGGTTTAATTTGATAGTTGAATGTCTTGAAAAGGGAAGGTTTTTAACCGTGTGTCTTATTTGTGTATATAGTAAGTGGATCTTACTTAAGTAAATGGTGTTGAATAGGTCGGCATTCCGTTTAATATTTATCGCGAACATTTAACAGCTACTCTGGCACCTGCAATGTTCTCCGTCAAGTGGAGACGTTAAAGGCAGTCACCAGCCTCTAAGACGTAGCCGGCTGCTGCAGCCTGCAGATGGTGTGTGGGTTACCGTTTAATGTTCATTTTTTAAACATCGCAGTGTTTACGTCTTGTAGACTTGGGTAATAAATACGGCCGTCTGCTTTTGTCATCTTTGCCGGAGTGCATACAGTGCCATGTTCAGCCAGCCGTTACCGCTACAGATTGGGATTCCACCGCAAAAACTCCTTCCTGCCATTTATACAACACAGACTGAAGTTTGCTAGCTAAATCTGTAAGTGCCCAACACTGGTGTTACGAGCAGCAATTTATCAGCAATGATGGAATAACAATCCTGTAACCAAGAGGTTCTTTTGGACTTGCAAATTATAGCTTTAATTTATTTATATTTTATAGCTGTATACTCATTTATATAGCTTATATTTAGTTTTTTTAAATATCATGTTATTTCAGAAATAAGAATAATAGTTTAGAGCAAGGGCCTCCTGCAAAAATGGTGCGTCATTGGTGAATATGGTTGTAAACAATGTATCAAAATGACTTTTGGCCAATGGCGACCGCTGACGGTCAGGTGCCAGAGCAGCTGGAGGCGGGGGCTGAGTGAGGCCTGGTGCAGATCGCTGTGTCAGTACACAGGGTCATAGCAGCACGTGGCCTCCTTCTCGCTGCTGCAGGCCGGATGTCTGGGCCCGCTTGATGGTCTGGTAACTCAGGGCCAGGTGGCTCCATGTGGGCGGCAGAAAAAGTATTTTGCTTTCGCTGATAATTATTTTGTACAAAAACAGAGACAGCTAAGTCCAACACAGAGCACCCATAGACAACAGACTGCATAATGATGCATGCAAACTCAACAGAGATGTGACAGAGTACAAGCAGACATGGCGTAGAAGTAATTACACTCAGTATTAGAGTGACAGCACTGACCGCATGTCTCACAAATGGAAAGAATTTGTGCAGTCAAACAGCACAGGATTATGATAATCTGGTGGACAGCTAAGGAACGTCGGACCAGCTTTCTGCATCATTCAGAGGCAGCTTTTTCTCACCTTGTCAATATTCCACAGCTGAAACAAAGACAATCTATGTATGTTAAAATTGTAAGAGTCAAAGTCAAATGTTTAGCTGGAGGAACTTTATTTTGTCCAATCTCTGAACAGCATTCAAGCTTCATGTTAAAAAATTTCACTTCCGTTGACACATGCGTGTAAATGTTTTTAATCAAAACAGCTATGGTAATGAAAATTATGGTAGAGGATAGTATCTACAAGGAACAGCACATACAGAGGAATGAGCAGTGGACCCTCAGTGAGCCATATGGAATAACGTATTTGACCATATAGTATTTCAACAGTCCATCATTTTGTCAAGCACATAACAATTTCACGGATAAAACCTAAGTACGAAAGAAACTGTCCGCTAACACTGAGACTTTATTGTCTGCTTGTGATCTATAGTGTCAAAGTCACACATAAATCCGGAATCAAAGGAACAGACATTAACACAATCAGCAGAGAAAGGCAAGTCATTCATTACTATGACAAGGCCTGCTTCAGTGTTATTCTGTTGTCTAAACCCAGACTGAAACATGTCATAGACATTATCAGAGGACAGGCAGCTGTTGGATACCACTTTCCTCTAAAATTTCGCATGAAAATGGAAGGTTTCAGCTAGGCCTGTAACTAGATAGATCACTCAGAACCAGATTAGGCTTCTTGAGTAGGGGCTTAATTACAACTCTCTTAAAAGACTTTGAACAAATCCAGAAGATAGGGTGTAATTATATTATCTAACATGGGGTCTCAGATTGCAATTAGAAGCTTCTTCATTGGCGTTGTAGATATGGGAGCCGGTGAACAAAGAGAAGGTTTACGGACTCTAACTAGTGCACCCTTGTCACTTTGTTTAACTGAAACAAATGACTCAGCCTGCTGAGCATGCATAGAAGCAACATTGGCTGTATATGCATAACAGACCTGCAGGTGGCTGAGACACCTTGGATCTTATCTGTGATGTTAAAAAGTCATCATCCATTTACATTTACTGCATTTGGCAGATGCCCTTAACCAGAGCAACTTGCGTAAGTGCTTAGAAGTCTCCATTAGTGAATACCTTCTGATACTGGTCCAGTGGAACCCAGGCTAGGAATACTATCCATCTAAAAACTTTGTTGGGTAATAGTTTATGTATTTATTTATTTATTTAAATTAAGAGTACAATACTGGAAGTGCTAGTCCTACAGTAGTCCTTCACAATCAGCTTCTCTTAATGTTTTACTCTTTTAGCATACAATATCAAAACTAATGGCATAGTGTTTATTATTTTTACTTTTCAGATTAATTTCAATCCTTTATTGTTGCCAATATATCCATTTTAATTTAGCACAAAATTGTTTATTTTGAATAGAATTCTCTGCGTACTTGGTCACACCCAGGAAACGCGTGCTGTTGGCCGTCTGGAGCATTGCTCAGGACGTGTTCCAAACTGCATTCTTTTTTCAATATTTAACAAAGGGCGGAGGCTAGCAGCCTCAAACCTAAGGTGGTGTCTGATTTATATGGGTCTGCACCCTTGAACTCTTAAATGCAGATTTCATACCAGTACTTCAAAACATATACAAATGAAGAAATAATTTTTAAATGGAATGTGTTATGTTGACTGCAGGAGCATCAGGGAGAACGTAGTGGGTTTGGGTTTTGGGAATCGCACGAATGCAGATCAGAGTGAAAGCTTCATGTGTAATGTGATTTAATTATAATTATAGCAATGATCCTTTATCAGTCCCTGCAGGGAAATTCTCTTTCTGCCTACCCCAGCTTGTTCTTCATGGCACACATGCAAGGGAGAGCATGCTTGGCAGGCACCTGTAGCTGGGGGATAAGTGTCTTGCAGAAGGACCCCCAGATGTGACGATTTCACTGAGGCTGGGTTCAAACCAGCAACCTTCCAATCACAGGAACTGAGACTTAGCCCACTGAGCCACAAGCTGCCCCTTATTTTGCCATTTTTAGGTAGCGGTATTTTGCCATGCAATTCCCTCCTTTTATTCAGCTAAGGTCTCATTCTTGAGCTAATATTGCCTTCCAGCAGAAGAAAATAGGGCCTTATACCATTTTAACTCTCTTGTCAGCTTGTTGGTTTTTTATATCTGAACTTGTTAGAGCACAAACTGTTATGCCCCAAGGAATTCAAGTTTTTGAATGTTTTCTCATGGCTTTTTTTAATGTTTATTCTTGAATAGAGTTATGTGAGGACATGGATCTGATTAGGAATTGTTTGCTATTCCCTGTTGCATGCCATATTTTTTCGATGTGATTTGTTTTTGAGACCTCTCCCTTGTCATTTGCTCTGGGATTCCCCTGGTTTTGCTTAATCTTCTCGGGTGTCGCACTATGTCATATTACATTAATTATATATGCTTTCCACTGTTATCTGACTGGTGGCATTTTCTATTTTCTGTTCCAGTCTGTTGCAACAGGGGTTAGAAAACATGTTGTGTGACTGATATTATGACTGATAACAGTAAAATTGTCCCCTGACCTCATGGCCCTTGTGAATGCCGTGTGTTAGCTACTCTTGGCTCGGCACGCTTTGAAGCGTGTTCCCTGCGGGCTTTCACTCATTCAAGCAGTGATTTCGCACTAAACACTGAAAAAGCTGAATGCCGTGATATTTAGTCACTTTTCCGAGGCTTCGGGCTGATATCTTTTTAACTGGCATACCAGGACATTTACTTACCATAGTGTGCACAGACCTACGTTGTCCAACCTGTGATCAGTCTAAAGAAGGTCTTTAAGGGTGGAACTTTCTGGAAAGAAATGCATTAATTATATGTCGGCTTAAGTTTGAGATTTGAACTGCACAGTGTGGTTCACGATGCAACTGTTCTTTGTCTAACAGATTGAATGGGTCAGGCTAATTCATCCCTGATACACCTCACTGCAAAAAGGCAATAAATAATCCAAACTGCTTATCTTGCACCATTGAGTCAAATTTGCCTTTTTGTGGGTTTTCCTGCATGTTAGAGTGATGCTGTGACCGGAGATTTGGGGAGTTTGGACAAACAGTTGATGTAATGAGGTTGGATTTCATTGATGCAGATTGAGTGTTTGTTAATGTTTTATGTGGTTTCTGACAAAGGTACTTGGTAATTAAAACAGTGGAGAAAGATAATGCTGCCAGCAAGGAATTTGTGTATTTGCCATTCAACATCTTGGTTTGGACTACCTGGATTTTAGATGAAGATAAATGAAGATAAATGATCTCATTCATTCTTGGGACTTCATTCCTTACATCATGTTTGAGTTGCAGTTTTGGCTCAGCCCTTGAAATGTATTCGAATACAGATGAGGGAATAAACTTGAATGCTCTTGAAATCTAAATATTTACAGTGAATGAAAATGTAATGGAGACCTAGAGCATTCGGTGAAGTGACACATATCAGACTGTGCTCCAGTCAGCCTTCAGATCCGGGCTCCAGCAAGCATTGAGCACAAAGCGGCTTATGAATAGGACGGATGTAGCCAGTATGATAACATCACAATGATACGCAAAAGCTACAATATTACAAGGTCATCCACGTGGTGAGATTGGAATGCTGGGGACTGCTGAATTGGTGCTGCCTCCGGAAGGCTCTGTGGGATGAAGGTGCCCTGCAGTAGTAAACTAGCATACTCACAGTAAATATCTGGGCCATGCTTACAGTAAAAACTTCCAGAAGTGGTTTTCCTTGAATGTTTATTATTAATAATAGTTTTACTTTTTTGGTTGTCCATATTTTCTCTCCTGGGTAATTACAGGAGAATTAAAGGCTAAAGGCATAGTATACACAAATATTTGAAATAGGCAAAAAAAAAAACTATTCTGGATGAGGCTATAAGGGAAGGGAAAAGAAGGGGATTTCTAGAGGGAGCTTTTAATTAAGGAACAGGAATAAAGCTGGTGTGAAAAAGAGGAATGTCCCTGCCCTAGTCACTGTAAGCTATGGTGAATTTTCTTACTAATGCACAGCCTCACAGAGATATTCAGAGAATGCATTTCTTGACTATATAAAGTCCAAATGAATGGTTATTATGAAACTTGACTGGTTAAAATGAAATATTTGTTATAAAAAAAAATACTAATAACCTATAAGAGTGTTTCCCAATATGGTCCTCAGGGCCCCACAGCCATCCATGTTGTTGCTCCCACAAGTGTTACCGGGAGGGAGCAAAAATGTGGACTCTCTAGCAGGGAGCTTGGAGGGAGCAAAAACATGGACCAGCTGTGGGTCCCTGAGGACTGGATTGGAAGGCACTGACCTATAATGACCTATAATAATGACAATAGCCAATCATGAAAGAAGGTTCAGACCCCCCCACATTGTGGGCTGAGTGTTAAGCTCTGTGCCTGTAATTGGAAGGTTGCTGATTCAAACCCAGCTTTGGCATGTCTGTGAACCCTTGAGCAAGACCCCCAGCTCCCTGGGTGCCCCTTGAGGTTGCTGCCCTTTGTGGCCAAGCTTGTTCTCACTGAGAGCAAGGTTGGGTGGAGGTGAGCAGACAATTTCCCCATGGGGATTGATCAATCCATTATTATTAATTCAGGTAGGTGAACCAGACATGCGTATACGTGACGAAGAGGGCAGGTTTTATTTGTTTCACAATATTGTTGTTTGGAATGGAGTTCTTTAGAGCCAGTTTTGTGCATATCATCTGCTGTGAAATGTGGAAACAATTCCTGAAGCTGGATAATCGCCACTCATAATTAGGAGCAATGTAGCTTTACTTCAATAGACCAGATCTTGTATTTGTAACCAAGCTGGATGTTTGAAATTACAGGACCATTTTCACCACTGGTTAAACATGAGTCAAAATACCATCGTAGCAAAAACCACGACACGGTTATGTGACAAATATACCATGGCTCTAGACGATAAGGCAACACAAAGTATTAGTGTCTGTTGCTTGGCTAAAAAACAGCTATTGGGGTCCTGTTGGGGAACATAATCAAGCAGCTTACTGTGCAAAACCAAACATGCTGCTTTAAATTGAATGTGAATCGGTCAAAGCATATGTAGCTCTGTTTAGTAATTCAGAAATGCTAGCATTTTGACCTTAAAATGTATAGCTTAATGGCTCTCTACACAGCTGCACAACATTTCCCCATTATTAGACTTTTAAGTGGGTGATTTGGTGATGCTGTGCTGTTTTCTCACACCTCTGGGACCTGGGTTCAAGTCTTTGCTGAGGTTACATGTGTAGAGTTTGTATGTTCTCCCTGTGTTGTTGTCATGCGGGTTCTTCCAGGTGCTCTGGTACCCCCCCAGTCCAAAACCATGCTGAGGTTACTTGGAGTTGCCAAATTGCCCGTAGGCAGGTGAGTGTGCCCAGTGATGCGTGGTTCCTTGGTTTGTACGTAGGCTCTGAACTCCCATTAGGACAAGTGGCTATAACTAAATGAACGAATAGATTTTAAACATGATTTTTTTCCTTCATTCTTACTGCCTTTGTTCTTAGTAAAGTTAGCTGAACCAAACACATTGGGACCTGGCACTTGGATCATTTGCGTGAAATTATAATTGAAATTGTCCCCTGATTGTGATTAGGCAAACAACACATGCTATGAACTGATGGCATAATTAAAACCACTTTCATATTTTGTGGTCTTGGTTCCTACCCTAGTTCTGTGTGTGTGTTTCTTGATGTTTTCCTCATATCCATATGGGTTTCCCCTGGCTGTTCCAGGTTCCTCCCAAGGTCCAAAGACTTGCTCTTTGGGTATCACTGTATTGTCCAAAGTGTACACGTGAGTGTCCAGTGATGGTCTGGAGTCCCATCTAGGATGTTCCTTCCCTTGTGCCTTCTGCTTGCTGGAGCAGACATATTATGCAAAGAAATTATCTAAGAAAGTAATTTATGATTGGTTTATTCAAACCACCTGGAGCACAATGAAAACTGTTTCAAACAGCAGAGTTTGTTTTTGTGTGGGATCCTTTTGCGGTCGGATTTGTGCCAGAAAACTTTGCTATGTAATTTTACCAAAAGGACATAATGAATAAATTACCAGAGTTTTATTGTTACGAAGGACATCATTAGCAGATATGTATTCAGTTCGGCAAACAGTATATTAAATGGTAATATGGGTGGATGGATGGTCTTATCCATAGCAGTTATCAGACATCATAACCTGTTTAGGGAACACTGCCCATGATCTTGAAAATAATATAGTCAGAATTTAAGTACAGTCCTATGGAAATGGGCTGTGGGGGTGAGTCGTGCGTGCTGGAAGCCTGTGTTTTGGTTATTGCTTGTACATATGTTCACATTTCACGGTTATCTGGAGGCTTCCCTAGTGCCTGCTGCCTGTTGGAGCTCTGATTTTCGTATCAGCTAGCAATGCCATATATTTTTATTAGCCGCTATAGACTCGTAGCAAGCCGAGGCGTAAATAACAGTTCATCCTCATAACGGGCTCACCTCTGCTCTTCCTCAGATTACAGGACCGGGCCTTGCTTTGCCTCGGTGAGCAACCAGATGTGCCAGGGCCAGCTGACGGGCATCGTGTGCACCAAGACGCTGTGCTGTGCCACCGTGGGCAGGGCCTGGGGCCACCCCTGCGAGATGTGCCCCGCACAGCCGCACCCCTGTCGTCGCGGTTTCATCCCCAACCATCGAACAGGAGCCTGTCAAGGTATCTTTTGGGGGGCAGGGGTGGGGGGTGGGCATCTGCCATTTGCTAGCTGCACCGTTAACAAGGAGCTTCAGGGAGTTTTCAGTGAAATTGCTTTAACAGTGATCTGAGAGTTTTAAATTTCCAGTTGAGTACATTGCGCAATCAATGCAAAAGTGTGCCGTGATGTGGGGCCCTGTGTGTTTCAGATTTACCTTAATGGGCAGCACCAGAAGATGAATATAAACATCTGTTTTTCCTCTCTGGTGTTTTTTGAGGGATTTAAGTCAGGAAGCTCTTATAAGACGTGAATAGCACCGTGTAACGGCATGCTCGTGTTCTGAAAGGAAGCTACAGGCAAGCTGTGTAACAAATGTATGCTTTATTGGAGCGGTCTGGAGGTAAGCGGTGTTCTTTCATTGTGATGCGAAAGCCATTTTTTGATACAGTGAGAGTGAATGCCATGCCTACAGCGCTCAACAGTAAATAAGCAGCAGCAGACTGCAGAGCTGACAGAATCATAGGTTACCCATGGTGCACTGCTACCATCATCATGCCAGTCTGCCCTTTCCTCTCCTGGTTGATTGCTTCAGACTGGGCTTTATTCATGGGCCGGTGACCCCCACCGCCTCTTTCAGGGCTGTATCCAGCCTCCCATTTCACTGCCCATCGCACACACTGGGTCTTTTGTTTGTCTGATGTCCAGGAGAATCATTGTTTGTTTCTTCCCCCAAGACAAGCTATTTATGTTTGTTGAGGTGTCTCTTCACTGCTTGGCTTTTAGTGGTGGTGGAGGCCTGAACGTCTCCAAAGTCATTTTCATGCAGCCCTTCAGGAAAGCTGGCCAACTCTGCCGCTTCCTCCAGCTGTACAAATCCTTTAATCATGTCAGGGATAGAGGGAGGGGTGAGCAGGGACCCCACCAGTTAATTGAGGTCCTCTATGTCACCCTGCCCTTTTGTTCACCCGTCTCAGTGCACCTGAGGCAGTAGGTTATGTTGGTAGCCGCAGGAAGGCCTCTCTGGGCATACCGGTGTTTGCTGGTGCCCTGCGGGCCGTCTGGGTTCAGCCAGCACTTTGTGTGCTTCAGAAACTGGCCCAGGATCTGAGCCGGGGCCCTGGGAGGGTTTTCTGTGCCAGTGAAAGTGTGACTTCCGCCCGGTACATTGGGAGGAGCGGCTGGTGTGGCGGTTAAGGTCCTGGCCCTCAGGCTTCAGTGTTTACCCCAGATTGCCGCCCTGAGGCGTCCATCTGTACTTTTAATTAACTTAATAAAGAGTGTCAACTGCACAGGAAAAATAATTGAAGTTCTCATTATTTTAACCCTGATTGCAGGATTTTTTTTACATACTCCTAGCACAGGACAATGGAAGGTGAATGGGGTTCATTTTGTGAGTTTTGTGCATGTTTGTACACATTACATTTGTTGGTAAGCCCTCATCCTCTAACGCATGGGGACGTGGCGCAATTTTTACAGCTGAACCGTTTTGTTAAATGCAACTTAATAGCGATTTTGTTTTTATTAATACTCTTTTTTTTCCTTGGTAGATGTGGACGAATGCCAGGCCATTCCTGGACTCTGTCAGGGGGGAAATTGTATTAACACAGTGGGATCCTTTGAGTGCAAGTGTCCTGCTGGCCACAGATTCAACGAAATCTCACAGAAATGCGAAGGTGAGACTCACCAGACTCAAATTATAAAAATTTCCATTAAAATTTTTCTTTTGACCGAAATAAAACACTTTTTTTTTTTTTTTTTAATTTTAACATGCAAAATAAGCATTGCTATTTTTCAAAGTCCGTCGAATTCTGCACGAGTTCCCCGGACGGCCGCCATGGTGATGCTGCAGCTCCCCACACTGACATGCCCCCCGAGAGCGGGTCCCGGGCGGCTGACACACAGCAGCTGTGGGCCGCGGGGACAGGCGCTGGAGTACTGGCTCGCATTACTCGCCGATCCCGCAGGGCGACATCAGGTCCTCTCGGGAGTTCAGGATCCCTGACGGGGAGTCCTCTGGCAGGCTGTCTTCCCAGGACCGGGGTCAGGGTGGGGGGGGGGGGGTGCATGGATCATGGATCTGTAAACATTGCGTGAGAGCAGACGGGATTCAGATGGCTGCTCGCGTCCATGCGCACTGCAAAGACATTCTCAAATCTCCACGTGTGCTGATGGGTGCAGGGAATGGCTCAGCGGACTGAGCCTGTGATCAGAATAGCGCAGGTTTGAGCCCTGACCTCGGCAGAACACTCACATGTTGGTGAGCCCTTGAGCGAGGCCCCTAACCCCTAGCATTGGCTGACCCTGTGCTGTGAAGAGCAAGATAGGGCAGGCAAAGAGAAACATTCCCATGTACTTGGATTGCTGTCACCTGTTTATAAAATCGACAGTAACCCTTCCAGCTTCTCCACCTGCACGTTAGGAAAAAGGCGCACCTGAAATTGGCATTGATACATGTTCTGGTTTTAGGTTTAATGGTCTTAAGTTATTTTAAGATGTATTTGGCCAGGGAAGTGAGAGTTCTCATTTCAGAATCCAACCTCAGCATCTCTAAAATTACACAGAAATAAAAGTTCTGTCCGACTAGATGTTTTAACTGTAAGGAACGCTGGCTTGTTAAGAAGGTTCTGTGACAAGTTCCAGGCCAGCAATAACTGCCCAAGTTTGATTTGCTGAAACAGTAAAAGACATTTGCAGTTGTCACGTGCAGGAAAATTTCTTAGGTACATTTTGCCCAGAAAGAACAAGCGGAATCTTTGAACATTTCCTAACTTTGCGGTTTCGGATCAGCCTTACTTTTTAAGCTCACGGTAGGTTCACGTGCCAGGTCTCCTGTTGCCGTGGCATTGAAACAGATTATTACTGTGTCCCGTGGCTTTTCATGTTAACCATTGTAGACCGTGTTGCCTCAGTGTTTTACTTTATCGCAACGTTATTTGAACATCTTTTTCGTGTCTGGTTAGCCTTTTAATTTTCATTTAGCTGAAGTCTATTTGTCTTATTAAATGATGCTTATTTCTCCATTGGCAGATATTGACGAGTGCGCCAACATCCCTGGGCTTTGCATTGTGGGTGAATGTTCAAATGCAGTTGGCAGTTACTTCTGCAAATGTCCCCAGGGTTACTACACACCGCCAGATGGCTCAAGGTGCATAGGTACGGACAAACACCTCTGTGCATCGCTTGTGATCGATTTAGTGTTTTCTTGGAGTCTGTTGTAGGTGTTATTCCATCTGTCTCTTGACTCATATTTGGAGATCGTAAACAGCCATTAGACAGGTGGGAATGGTTCTTATTGAAGTTAAATGGGTGGGCTTGGTTAGTCTAGCTTAACGTGTCTGTATTCCTGAAGCTCTGTGGGAATGTGTTCTACTGCAAATCCAAACCAGAAGACAGAAGGGCCAACTCACAGGGGTGTAGCATGAGTATGTTGTTCGGGGAGGCTTTAAGGCCTCCCGTGGTCAGCCATGGCGTTCCCACACGACCCTAGAAGTCACAGATCGGCAGTTTCCTCTGTGTGGCTTACAGCCTTTCGTCATGTATGCTCCAGAGCATGAATTCAGATCTCTTTCTTATAGCAGCCATGGTTATTCAATTATGTTGGGCTTGACATCACACTGTGCTTATGGAAGTTATGGAACTGTCTCCCCCATCAGGGGCCGGGGTGGCACTAAAGCTCTTCTCAGTAGAGACAGTCCATCCTGCAGCCAGAGTGATGCAATATCTTCTACATGTTACCCATTCCCCAGAGAAAAGGTATTAAAATGTAGAATGGTGGAGCCTTCCTTTATTTCTTCTTCTGCTAGAACTGTGAGAGAATCGAAGATGTTTTTCATACTCAAAACAAAAAGTAGTGTTATCAGTGTATCAGACTGGTCTTTGTGTCCCTCGGCTGCGTGGGTGCCTCCCTGTGGACGTGTTAATAAGTGCGGGAGGGGACCAGCTCCGGGTATATTGGCTGGATATAGAAACTGGGGTCGGCCGTCAGGATTGACCTCCACAAAAAAACCCCAGAAATGAAGGGAGCCAAGGTCCAGCCAGATCTCAGGCGGCACAGGAGAGAATCTGGGTCAGAGAACTCCAGCTGATCCACGCTGGCCCCAGCCTCCAGGAGGATGTTTATTTGGAAAGAATGTCCACTATGAGGTTTTTTTTCTTTCTAAAAAGGTTGTTTTGCCAAACATTTCTATCAGTCTCCCATGCAGCACATGTGGGGTAAAAGTCCACTACTAGCAATGTTTTGGTTTTTTCCCCTGCTTTTTCTGGGTCTGCGGTCAGTTTGGAAGGCAGTAAATAGGTGTTATGATGCGAATGTCATCCGCGCAGTGCTCGTTAAATGTGACGCCAATGGGGCTTCCTTCCACAGATAGCCGACCCGGATACTGCTTCTCCAGCATCCTGAGCGGACGCTGTGCCAACCAGCTCTCCCAGCCGCTGACGAAGATGCAGTGCTGCTGTGACAGTGGCCGGTGCTGGTCGGATGGCTCCACTCCGGAGATGTGCCCCATTCCCGGGACAGGTCTGTCTGCCGTCTTGGCTCGCTGCTCCATCTCGCCACATTTTGGGAGTTCTGCAGTGGGCTGACTGTGCTGTCGCCACAACCCTTGCATCCATCTTTCTATCTCGCTACTTTGTACAGCTGGACGCTTTATGCTATTTACACTATTCAGTGTGTTAATTCTGACGATACTATTTATATTGTTTATATTGCTTACTCTGTTTATACTTTCCACACCGTCTGCTAATATTGTTTATTTATTGGTTTTTTGTATTGTGCTGGTTCTGATACTGCTTTCTTTATTCATCATTTACTACTTACTGTCATTTTTATGTTTGTGCTCAAATTTTAGTTAATTTAATATTGGTAATAATAATGATAGACCCGAGGAGCTGCAAAGTAAATCTTGTTGTACCTGTGCAATAGTACTTGTGCAATGACAATAAAGGTGTTCTATTCTATTCTATTTTATTCTATTCTATTCTGTTCTATTCTATCCTATTTTATTTCTTCCTTTCTCATTCTAGAGGACTACCAGAAACTCTGCTCCCAAATCCTGCCAATCGATCCCCTGGGTCCCCGTATCCCGGTTGTCCCTATTGGTCCAGTGGGCCCTGTTGGTCCAGTAGGCCCTGTAGGTCCAGTAGGCCCTGTTGGTCCAGTAGGTCCGTTCAGACCAGACCCGGTTTATCCTCCACAGCCACGACCCCAACCCGTGCCATTTCAGCCTGTCCTGCCTCCTCCAATTGAACCTCCAAGTATGTCCGTCTAATACCTTTGCTGTGATAGTTAGTATTTGTGTAGTCTGTTCTATAAAGCATTTGATAATATTGTATAAAGCCTTCTTTGTTTTTTTTTTGGAGATGGTATGATATAATCAGATGGTTGACATCGAGATAAATAACAGCATGTGTTGTCGTGCAGTTATCGTGACCCAAAACATCACCGACATCTGCCAGGCGTACCGCAACCTGTGTCTCAACGGCCAGTGCGTCCCCACGCCGGGAAGCTACCGCTGCCAGTGCAACATGGGCTTCAAGCTGGACAGGCGCGGGGAGTGCGTCGGTAAGGCTGTAAGACTGCCTCTCGCTCGGGCCGCCCGGCAGGCCACACATGTGGGCAGCAGACGTCCCGAAGCTCCGCTTTGCCTTGCTATCCAGACGAGGACGAGTGCGAGCGGAGCCCCTGCCTGCACGGCGAGTGCGTCAACGTCGCCGGCTCGTACCTTTGCCACTGTCCCGCTGGCTTCCAGAGCACCGCCACGCGGACCGAGTGCAGAGGTGAGTGTCGTATGCCTGCCAGTCACAATAACATGACACGCCGCGCCGTTCTGAGCACGTGTGTCACACAGATCTGGACGAGTGCGTGGCGAACGGGCGCATCTGCAGCAACGGCCGCTGCGTCAACACTGAGGGAAGCTTCCACTGTGTCTGCAACGCCGGCTTTGAGCTCTCGCCGGACAGGAGGAACTGCCAAGGTGACGCTTCCCCCGTCTTTCACGTTGCCTTTCTGGGATGCTTGGTAACACGATGATAGCATGCAAATGTCTTCAGTCTGAGACATGACACATCAAAAGGCAGAAGTGGGAGGGTGAAGCTGAGAAATTATACCAGTCACCATTCTGGTCCCCAGCAACAGTATATATCTGTTTAGCCTGTAATGGGGCACTCCAGCATTTTGTATGGATGCTCCTGACCTCCTCATTGCCCTCAAAATATGCTTTACTCAGTATAGGAGGGTATTTCACAAAGCAGGATTCATTCATTAGCCAGATAATTGAAGGATTGTCCAATAGGAATATCACTTACCTCTTGCTCTATTGGACAGTTTTCACGTTTGGCTTAAGTTATCCAGCTAACTAGAAAACTCTGCTTTGTGAAATAACCCCCTGGTCACAAATGTAAATCTCTGAGCTGCAATATTCCAATATGATCCTATGCCTAGTTAATCTTGTGAGAAACATGGCAGGTCCTAGAAATGACTTCCAGATAATTTGGGAGCCTTTTAGTAAATCCAACCCATTTATTGTAAGCTTAGAATGAGAGTGCGAGACCTTGCGAGTCTCTGGCAGCTTCTGGTGTCTTCAGACCGTATCAAAGTGGCTTCAGGCAGCGTGCCGAGGAACATGGCACTTGAGGGAAGCATGAAGCATTCACAGACACATGCACGGCCATTCCCTTACAGATCAGGACGAGTGTCTCCTCACCAACATCTGCCTCAACGGCATGTGCATCAACGATGATGGTAGCTTCAAGTGCATCTGCAAGTCTGGGTTCCAACTAGATTCCACAGGTCGACACTGTCTAGGTACGGACCCAGATGCCTGCTTCTTCTTCCTGTGAAACAGAGGAATGCTCCTGTCTTTCTACAAGTGAAGTTTCAGCCTATAGTCTGAAAGTTACCTCCCAATGAATAACATTTTAGTTTCACCCAAAAACTAATCTTAACACTGACACAACTGTGTGTTGAATAACTGCATGATTATAATCTTTGTGTCATTTTAATCCATTAATGTGAACTGTGACGTAAATGACATTTCAGGTCACTCAAAGTGTTTTCTCAGGTACTTTATGTGGGAAGCAGCCAAATTCATATTGAAGTAGTTATTTCAATCTCAGTGAGTCCTAGGGGATCTTTCACCTCTGCTGCTTTTAAATGGCTTGTAGCAGTGGTTTAGGGCTTAGGGCAAAAGAGAGCAGTCGTGTCACTTTGGGGCCTCCTTATCCCATTTCGGAAGGCCAGATACATGGAAAAATACAGATGGATGAAGGACTAATGAATTACAAGTGTTCAATGGCATGCTAAAAAGAATTAAATGAAACCTCAAAAGGATGACATGGGGAACATTAGTATGTTCTTAAAGCAATCAAAAGGCTGGAGGTTATAATAGCTCAATAATTGCCATGTGGCATTATAGTCATTTCCTTCAAGTTTGGGTACCCTTAGTGGTTTTTCAATGTTTCTTTGTGTCTTTCCAATGACCTAGAGTTTTAAAATACATGTGCTGAGAAACTGTCCTCTCCCTAGACATCGATGAGTGTGCAACTCAGGGCCTATGCATGAACGGCCAGTGCGTGAACACGGCGGGCTCCTTCCGGTGTGACTGCATGCCAGGCCTGGCAGTGGGCCTGGGTGGCCGGGTCTGTGTGGGTGAGTCTCCCTACGCCCTTTGTGTAGTAGTCTAGCACGTTCGGACCAGCTAAACAAGGTAGAATGACCATCTGGCATGAGCAGCCAAAGCATCAAGCCGTCAAGCGTAAACATACTTGCTAAACTATTATAAATTGATGAATCAGCTTAAGCAGGTTTTTCTCAGCCGGAAATTCTCTTTGAAATTCAGGTATAATTGGTATAATTGCCTTGAATTCTGGTATTGGGTTGTTTTTTGATATCTAGTTTTCAGTGGTGATTGTAACTAGTATTTAATCAATTCAAGCATATTATTCGGGCAGCACTCGGATACTTCCTGCCTGCCAGTTTTTCTTTCTGAGTGGGACCACATGACTCTTCCCCTTCGCTTTGTCTTCTGCTCCGACTTAGACACACATATGCGGAGCACGTGTTACGGAGGTTACAAGAGGGGACAGTGCGTGAAGCCGTTTATTGGTGCCGTGACCAAGTCGGAGTGCTGCTGCGCCAACCCCGACTATGCTTTCGGCGAGCCGTGCCAGCCCTGTCCGTCGCAGAGCTCAGGTAAGGCCAATTTTTTTTCAGTCGTGAAAAGCGTGGCTTCAGAACTGGTGACGTTGCCGGCTTCCTGCGGCATCGGGACGGAAAGTCTTAGTTGGGGAAGCCAGCTGAGCGTCATTTACTCACCTGCTGATATTTGCATGGTGTGGTGGGCATGCTTCCCGGGAGCTTGGATGCCCGAAGGTTTTTTTCTCCATCGATTTAAAGTACGGGGCTTTTCGTCCTCTCCTCATTGCCTTTTGGCTTTTTATGTTTTATGTTTGCATAGTGTACCTTGTGTTTATATATATATCAGTTTGAAGTGTTTTGGTGAGGGACAGATGCATAGGCCGAGAATTACATCGTCGAGAAAATGCATAGGCCGTCTTATCATACCCTCCCCCCCCCCCGATAACTGATGAGACATTGTTTTATTATTCTCTCTTGGCTCATAAATAGCTCCACTTTCCCACTTGGAAGTAGATCTCTCAGTCGTTAGTTCCTAGGTCGTTTAAGACTGAGGCCCATGGGCTAGTCGAATTGCCAACACTTGAGTGTCCATGCTGATGTCAGCCTACGGCACCCAGATAAATCAGTCTGCCCCTGGTTTTGAGGTTACTATGTTGGGAAAAAATAAATTCGAGTGAATTGAATTGAACTGGTCTGCAGTCTGTACACAGCCACTGAAGTCTATGAAAAAATGTGTTGCATTGAAATACAAAGTGAGGTGACAAATTCCTAACTCTTAGCTGGAAACTGGCCTAAAAGTGGCCTAGTTTCCATCTGAAAGACCTTATTCTCCTGTTTGCCCGAGTTAAAAAGCAGCTTTCCTCGATAGGCAGAGCAGAGTGAGGCAGATTTAGCCTGCCCTACAATTACATGTGCATACCGCAGCAAAATAGTCGTTTAGTGCCAAACCCCAGTCGGATGTAATAATTAAGATACCTCAGTCTTTCTGTAGGTCAGGTTATAACACCAAGCTCTGCAGAGTGGCGTTGTGTCGCTGCCCTAAAGTTTTGGTGACTGTGTGTTGGCGTCATTCTACCAAAGTCATAAAAACGCTGAACTTGAAAACTCCTAATAAAGGCTTAATTTACCCTATTTGCACAACTTGTAATTTGGCTTAATTGGTTGCAGAAGACTGTCCTAGTGATCTGAACATGCTAATGTCAGGCAGTATTTATAGCTGGCCATTTACAAAACATTTACAATGTGAATTTATCAACTGCTAGAAACATATAGCTTTAAAAAGTGAAGAATTT
The DNA here is from genome assembly GCA_026780765.1 of Petrocephalus schoutedeni. Taxonomy (NCBI): domain Eukaryota; kingdom Metazoa; phylum Chordata; class Actinopteri; order Osteoglossiformes; family Mormyridae; genus Petrocephalus; species Petrocephalus schoutedeni. The sequence continues at coordinate 7,183,902 of JAODKL010000009.1, forward strand.
AGCCTGATATTCTGTGTTTTCAGCTTCATTTGTGAAGCTGGAGAAATGTTTGAGACATGTCGACACGGAGTCGAATTGAAGTGTTACGGAATTCCTGATTTCGTTTTGATCTACAAATGTCTTTTAAGCACTACTTTTCAGGTTTTCTTTTTTATGCTCAAATTCTGCCACATTAAGGAACCAGTTTTGTGTCTTATATAATCAAAATGAGAAAGTACAGAAATGGGTAATGACATAGTATTTAGTCTGCTGCCTTAAGGTTTTCAAGCACCTGACATTTTAGTACAAACCTCTTGTGTGTGTTCAGAGTTCTTTGAAAGCAGATATGCTGTTTGTGTGTTTTCCAGCTGAATTTTTGGCACTGTGCAGCCACGGAATAGGGAGCAGTGCTGATGGCAGGGGTATGTATCTATGAAATATATCTGGGAAATGCCACATGTAAAATCCTCTGCATGAAACATACTGCATGACCGGTAAGGAGAGTACATCTTTTTGTCTTTTCGTGCTGTCTCACGGAAGCACACACAAGTCCTGTAATGTTCCCTTGCAGATATAAATGAGTGCGCTCTGGACCCAGATATATGTCAAAATGGTGTCTGTGAGAACATGCTACGCACCTATAAATGTAACTGCAACACTGGATTTGAAGTCGACACAACCGGCAAAAATTGTTTCGGTGGGTTTTTTTTTTTCCCCTGAACCGCTTACCGGCTCCTGGCCCTCGCCTGTTGTTAGCGTGATGGGTGGTTAACGTGCCCCCGTGCATCATTTTGCAGATATCGACGAGTGCGCTATTAACAGGCTGCTCTGTGATAACGGCTTGTGTCGAAACACCCCCGGCAGCTTCACCTGCCACTGCCAGAAAGGCTTCACCTTCAATACGGAGACCGATGTGTGCGAAGGTGAGAGGTTTCGCCGCTGCATTTCCCGGGGAAACCAGCTCCTTCTTCCCGTGACGTTGAGGTTCTCCCCACAGACATCGACGAATGCGAGTCCAACCCTTGCGTGGACGCTGAGTGCAGGAACACGGCGGGGTCCTTCTTTTGCCAGTGCTCGTCAGGCAGCGTACTAGACGGCTCTGGCCTTCTGTGTGTCGGTAAGTGGGATCTGGGCAAAGTAGCCAGGAGGAATTTGTGTACGGGACCAGCAGTGGTGGAAAAACCTACGTGTGGGGTAATAAATGAAGTCTCCGTGTGTGGTAACAGCGAGGACGAACCCGGCAGGGCTGCGTGTGAGGTTACGGCGAGCTCCTGTGGGAAGGGATGTAGTGATTATTTTCTGGCAAGAACAAGCTTGCGTTGTAAATAATTAAGGAATGGCGGTTTCGTGGGCAGTGGCATAAATACGTTTAATTTGCATAATTACCTCCAGAGCACATGGTTACATCGACCACAACAACACAGGCAGCAGACAGCAGAGCATCTGAGAGGGTCGATAAAACGAACGATGTGATTTGACAGCTCAGAAGTGTCAGGCAGATTTGTTTATTTTGGGGTTAGGCATGTGTTTGATATATCTGGGGAACAGCAATCACTGAAATTATTTCATTTACTTAACTGCCTGCATGTAGGTTTATATGGAAACTGTTCACTGGGCCAGAATGTCTCAGTTTCTAATTCTGGGTGGGCCGGCATGACTGCAGCATTCGACGAGACAGTCAGTGTTAATTGATTCAGTAAAAACAAGCAACTTCAAATAGCTATCATCCCTGAGCTGGCCATGCATGTTAAGCATCTGTAGCTCCTGACAGTAATGATTTATTTAGTAAAATATGATGGTATATTTATTAGCTCACTTAAAACTTTGGCACACAGATAAAATATGTGTGCATTTCCTTTCTGAATGGGTCTTCCCTTGACAGAAACTAGCAAAGGCACATGCTGGCTGAAGGCTATAAATGGACGGTGCGAGGTCAACATCAACGGGGCCACACTGAAGTCTCATTGCTGTGCCACGCTGGGAGAGGCCTGGGGCAGCCCGTGCAGCAGGTGTGAGCCAGGTGAGGGTGAGGGCGGGGCGGCCAGCGCACCAAGATCCTCACGCACCGTAAGGCTGTCCCGTTCAGAAAGCGGACGCCGGCACCGTGACACTGTGGAAAAAATGGCTCTCCTCTGCTTTCAGATCCATTTTGTTCTAAAGGATATGCCAGAATTAAAGGGACAGTGTGTGAAGGTAAGGCTTCCTCTGAGCCAGGAGAGAAAATCCACCACAACCCGGCTCTATATTACTGTTCCTGTGGGGTTACTGGTGCATTGTTAAACTGATCGGCATAAACAGATCACAGTATTATTATATGATGTCCCTGAAGGTATTCTTAAATTTTGACGTGTTATAATTTAATCATGTTTTTAAGTCAAGGACCCGTCTGTATTTTTAGATAATGTGTGGGACATGTTGCTTTATATTACACCTGTTAATATTCCCATTGATGTAAGAATTTATATGTGTTTAGAGTAACCTGGCATGTTTAGGATTAAGAGCATGCATATTCATGACGTGGACATGTTAGTGCTGAGGATAGTGCTGTTAGAGTGTGTTGTTAACTTTTTTTTCCGGTGATAGATGTGAATGAGTGTGAAGTGTTTCCTGGAGTTTGCATCAACGGAAAGTGTGTAAATACCGTGGGATCTTTTGTTTGCCAGTGTCCCAGTGGGATGACAGTGGATGCCACTGGTAGAACGTGTATTGGTACGTAGCCCCCTGTCTTGCCAACCCTCTCTCTCATCAGGGTGATGGACCATGATGCTTAGTGTGTGCATTGCACTCTTTATCCCTGAAAATGTAATTTGTAAGACAGACTCCTACAGTAATTCTCAGTAATTCTTTTTTCTCGACGATGTAATTCTTGGGCTGTCGGACCTTGGGACTGCTGTCAGTGATTTGAGAGTGTCTTGCTTGTGTGTGTGTGTGTGTGTGTGTGTGGGCATGTATATATTAAAAATGTACACTGACATTGTGGGGACCACTTTTCCGGTCTTGAAACTCAATCTTATAAAAACCTGTGACTGCAATCGTAAAACTAAACATTCCAAAAGTCTTCTGTTTTGTTTGGTTCCTTATGGTTAAGGCTAGGGCTGGGTAGGAGTTAAGGGTGTCATTGTTGGGAGTAGGGTTTGTCCCATAGAAATTAATAAATGGTCCCCACAAAAATATCTATATAAACATGCATGTATGTGTGTGCGTGTTCCACCCCGCAGACTTGCGCACTGAGCTGTGCTTCCTGAGCCATGAGGACGAGCGCTGTGGCTCCCCCATCCCAGGCCGGCACCGGGTGGATGCCTGCTGCTGCTCGGTAGGCGTGGCCTGGGGCCCTGAGTGTGATGAGTGCCCTGAGAAGGGCAGCCCCGAGTTCAGCCAGCTCTGCCCCCGCGGCCCCGGCTTCTCCCACAGGGGCGACTTCATCAACGGGAAGCCCTTCCTGAAAGGTGCCGCCCCGCCGCCTTACGCGCCTGCTGGCCGCTGCCCCGGCCGCGGTTCGCTCATGTCCCTCTTGTCACCGCCAGACATCAATGAGTGCAAGATGATCCACAGCCTCTGCACCAACGGAAAATGCAGGAACACCATTGGCAGCTTCAGGTGCAAGTGTGATGGCGGATTTGCCCTGGATTCGGATGAAAGGAACTGCACTGGTAAATAACCCCCCCACACACACACCTGAGGTGGGCTTTGAGTCTGAATTCCACATTGAGCAGTTTCTGTCCCATATCACACACAGCACTCAGTTTTTCGCGTGAAAATGTCCCCTGTCCGCAGACATCGACGAGTGCCGCATTTCGCCCGACCTCTGTGGCCAGGGCACCTGTGTCAACACGGCGGGGGACTTCCAGTGCGAGTGCTTCTCCGGCTACGAGAGCGGCTTCATGATGATGAAGAACTGCATGGGTGCGTGTCGGAGGCGGGGGACCCGGTGGCCGTTTCGGGGCCGGCTCCTGCAGAGGGACAGCCCCACTTCACTTGCTTGCCGTGGAGCCTCAGGCGCGGCTATGTCATAACCGCAGATATTTTAAGGGTTACAAATGAACTGCGCGAGGAGAACTTGGCTCTGCTCGTAATTGAGCTCTGCCTGGACGGCTGTCGGGGGCAATCTCCTTTAAAGGCTGTGTAACATGTCGAATCGGCTTTATGGGAATCAGGGCGGTGTGATTTAAATGCTCACTGCATTTCCAGCTGTAGGAGTGGAGTCGGCTGCTGGCTGGGGCCAGAAGCCAGCATTTAGTGGGCCTCCTGAAGTATTTTAATGTGCAATTATTTCTTTTTATGTCTCCCCATCTGCAAAAATGGGAGTTTGTTTATTTATAGATCTGCATGCTGATTTTTCCGCCCTGAGTGCTGCTATTTGAATGTTTGAATGTTCCTTTTATTCATTGATATGCCCTTGACCTTTGACCTGCGCGCCCGGGTGGATGCCTGTGTCTCCCTTACAGACATCGATGAGTGCGAGAGGAATCCGCTGCTGTGCCGGGGCGGCGAGTGCGTCAACACCGAAGGCAGCTTCTCCTGTACCTGCCCCGACGGCCACGAGGTTGCCCTGGATGGGTCTGCTTGTCTGGGTGAGAATGGGGGCCACAGGATGGGTGGCAAGAGACCTGGGTGTCTGGGATTACATCCGTATGGAAGAACTGGGCCTGACCGACCAAACGTGCATAGGGATTTTTACGCTACAGAATAAATAGCATTGGCTGGTGTGGAGTGATGATACAGCACAACTAGTAAGAACATTTTAACCTGAAGGTCCTAGATGGGTGCCGGTTCGAGTCATGGATGGTTCTCTGCAATCATGCCCTCGAGCTTCATCCTGAGTCTAACTTCCTTTTGGAAAAATGTCCAGCTGCATAAATAAAAAGAAATTATAAGCTGCTTTGGATGAAAGCGTCGGCTCGGCAGTGAACTGGTCCAGCTTGCAGAAACCAGGCTGTGAGCAAAGCTGGGCTGAGTGCAGATTTACACATTCTGCCAGGTGCCATGCCAGGCCACGTCTCAGAGGGCATCCCGAGCTGAGAGGCTTGGGTTTGTGCTGCTAAGGACATGACGTCGGTCCACATTAATGAATCTGGTATCACATCAGCTTGGCCACCTCATGTTTGATTACCAAACGCACCTAGCTGGCCACAGGACGCCTTTATATATCGTGTCCCCCAGACTTTTAATCAGATTTCATATTGGCAAATAAAACATTTTCAAAAAGGAATGAGTGGGTAATAAATATATGCTATATTATTAATCTCTACATTTCTAATATTTGCTGGTTTTACAGAATAAATTGTGTATTGTTGACAAGACTTTTTACATTGTATATCAAATTTAATAGGCTGCATGTGGTTAACAGAAACGCAGGGGGCTTGTAAACAACCCATGATTAATGTATAGTGAGATAAATAACGACATCTTTGGTCAGTGGCTTTGTCTGCATGTTGTATTGCGGTCAAATTCTGCCAGAGACAGCAACTCAGTTTACAGTCCGGTTTGCTACAATTTATAGCGAAGGCTTAGCAACCGTATTAGGAATCTGACAGGATTATCCTCTCATTTGAGTGAACTGTGAAGGCTAGCTTGCTTAGGCCAACAGACCACTGGGTAGCAGAGTCATCAGTGTGCATGTCCTGCTGGACAGCCGTGGAAATCAGCCATGGAAACCAGCCTTCTTCTTCTCAGGAGTCTGCTATACCCTTCCCCACATGAAAAGACAAATGGACTGACTTCAGAGCAGACCACAGATGCATATTATGGGATTAAATGTAGCATTAAAGAAGAATCTTTCTTGGTCAATACTGAGCATCTATGCAAGCTCCGGTGTCCCAGTCCTGCACTGTTTTCAGTCTCATATGATTATTGTTGTTTAGGACTCGCCCACCCTCTGGGGTCTCTCCTGTGAATGTGACGCCCATGCAATATCAATATATCAGCCGGATCATTTTTGAAAAATGCTCACTTTGACTAGGGAACATGCATCTGAATGAAATTATGGCACGGACTTAATGTGGCTTTTGTGAATGTATTGCCAAATCAGTGTGAGCAAATGCCAAAAAAAGATTTCCAGCTGCTGAAAGTTAAAGTGGATTTTTTGTATGTCCCTTCCAGATATCAATGAGTGTGAACTAAGCAACAGGCTGTGCAAGAATGGCCAGTGTGTTAATGTGATTGGTGGTTACCAATGCTCCTGCAGCATGGGCTACAAATCCACGGAGGACCGGTTGTCCTGCGTCGGTAAGTGCCTCACTGGTCCTAGGGAGGACTGCTGCATGTGTCTGTGTATGCTGGAGCGTCCGTGTGACATGCTGGGGAGGCCGTGTGACATGCTGGAGCGTCCGTGTGACATGCTGGGGCGGCCGTGTGACATGCTGGGGCGGCCGTGTGACGTGCTGGGACGACCGTGTGACATGCTGGGGCGGGCGTGTGACATGCGGGGGCGGCCGTGTGACATGCTGGGGCGGGCGTGTGACGTGCTGGGACGACCGTGTGACGTGCTGGGGCGGGCGTGTGACATGCGGGGGCGGCCGTGTGACATGCTGGGGCGGCCGTGTGACATGCGGGGGCGGCCGTGTGACATGCGGGTGCTTTCACAGACATCGACGAGTGCACCATTGAAAATGGCGGCTGTGATAACTTCTGCACCAACTCAGAAGGCAGCTACGAGTGCAGCTGCCACAGTGGCTTCGCCCTCATGCCGGACCTCAGGAGCTGCACAGGTGAGGACCTCCACCCTCATGCAGAAACTCCCTGCCAGACAGATGGGCTTAGTTACCTACAAGATGTGCTGCAGTATGTGCTATAGGGAATCCATGTTGAATCGCCTGACAGGCACCGATTGCTGCTGTTACCCGGACGTCAAGATTTGAACTCTATCTTGATTTGGACTTTTCAGGACATAACTGCTGGATTATTTGCATTTGCAAGATGCATTTGTATTTCAGGCTTTTTCCAAGAAAGTCATGAGCTTTTAGCTGATGGTCTTGACAGATGAATGAACAATCATGTCAAGGACGGTACATTTTCCAAAGAGCTGCACTGATGCATGTACAGAGCAGCAGAACATAAAAGGGACCAACATTAAAACACACCATTTGTTACTTACTAGTATTAACAGATGCCATTGGTTAGTCGCCAGAATTAAAACACGCCATTGGTTGCCTGCCAGTATGAAAACACAGGAGCATGATTGTATAGTTTCATGGCTCATTCACTAATATCACATCAGGGCTGAATGTTCCACCCATGCAGGAATGCCATTATTTAATGTGCAGTAAAACAAAGTCTGAAACATTTCTGTCTCATGATGATTATATGAGGGTTAGAGTGATGTTTCAGAGCCTAACTAAACAACCATCATTGCTGACATACAGTAAAATCTATCAGTAGATCATGTACATTATATGATATCATTAAGTGTCAGTTCAGCTTTGATAATCACTTAAGTCTAAGTGTTTGACTCATTGTAGGTTAACCACATGACTGGAGATGATATTGTACCACAGGCTTAATTAGAATAGCTTTAGCTTTGCATCTATAATAGTCTGGCATCTAAGGAAACCACATTAGTCCTTTGACTGATGAATGGCAAGTGGCACATCCAGCTATTAGAGCAATTCTGACAGGAGAGAAGACACTGGAGCTGAATGCTGCCTGGCACCAAGGCGGATTTGCTATGTCCGTTAGCCTCATGGCCCCACACATATCTGACGGGATGACTTCCTGCCAGTCATTTAACATTTCTCAGTATGCCTAAAAGATTAGTGATTGTTTTAAAAAGAAACAGTGGCCGATTGTCTGTGCTAGCATGCGCCCGACATAACTGTCCTTCTCCCATCCGTCGGCCACGCTGTTTAAAAAGCAGATGTACTCGTGGCCACCTGACCACCCATGGGTGCGTTGGTATTAAAACGGGCCAGAGTCAGGTGCTTTGTTGCCACATCGCTATCTTGAGGCAGCGGAAGGCGATTGCGCTATAACAGCGTGCATACACTATTTACAGTGTAGCAGTGCAAAAACATGCAAAGGTTAAAAAAAAAAGAAGATTGCGGTGTGAAAGATCATTAAAGTGTATGGTAAGTAATATATGTCATAATGGCAGTAATGGCAAATGAAATTTGTTAATTATTACAGTGGGACACCTGTATCCAAGGTTTACCTCAGTCCGAAAAAAAGTTTAACAATAAAAGTTCAAACCGATTTCAAAGTTTCAAACAGGCACAGTGGACTGAGTGCACGGTGAAGGGGCACTTGCTCTCCTGGTGCTGAGTCAACAACCACTGAGCTCTGATAGCCTGTTTTCCCTCCAGATATTGATGAATGTGAAGACAATCCAGACATCTGCGAGGGAGGCCAGTGCACAAACATCCCTGGCGAATACCAGTGCCTCTGCTTCGATGGGTTCATGGCCTCGGATGACATGAAGACTTGTCTGGGTAATTAATGTAATATTTGTTTTTCTGTGAAATATTTATTATTATTATTATTATCAGTGTAGTCCTTGTTAATAGCTCAAGATTATCGGCTCAGTCGTATATCTGTGGAAAAGTGAGCTCTTAAGAATGATCAGGATTTCTGCATGAATGACTCCTGATATATGATCTCATCTTCGTCAGAATCATAATTGGCAACATTCTTATATAAGGCTAATTCAATCAGCCTAAGTCATCAGTGGAAGAAGAATGTGAACCTTTAGGATAATGACCTCTTGTAAACAGGGTAACTGGAGTCAGGTGTTCCAATTAATCCAGAGGCTTTGAGCTACCCTCTCACATGGAGGCACCACACAGTGCTAGTTACCTGCTCCTCACAAGACAATTCTGCTCAGGTGCAATATGGTCTGATTTAAAAAAAATTTCAGAGGAGTTCTTGAAGCCTGTAAATGGTTACAAAAGTAATTGGGCCTCCATTAGTCCAAGGCCTGGCAAAATGAAGAAAGTGGGGCCCATTACTACTGTCCGTGGGAGCAGGCATGCAAGGGCAGATCAGGGTAAGGCCACATTGTGGTCTCTCACAAATGACAATGAAGCCTAGGGTGACAGCTGGGGATCTGTAGGTATCTCTTTCACTAGATAGCGTCATTGTTCATGAGTTTAGCATAATAAAAACGGTGAACAAGAGTAGTTTTCCAGTGCGGCTACCATGGCAGAAAGCACCACTCACCAAGAAAAAGCATTCTGGCAATCTGAAGTGTGTTACAGACCTCCTGGACATTCCACTGCACTATTGAAGCTAAGATCTATGGAGAGATGAGGCTAAAGCCGAACCTTTTAGTAAATGCATAGACTAACAGTGTAAGACTAAAACAGCATCCCATTTGTGAAACACAGTGGGGGGAGTACATGCTGTGCCTTAGGAGCTGGACAGCTTGCAATCATTGAGGAATCAAAGAATCAGGAAAATCGTGTTTTGTGCTGTATCAGGAAATTGTGCAGCAAAATATCAGGGTGTCTGCCTGTGATATACATCTCAGAAGAAAGTGGGTCAGGCGAGAAGACAATGGTCCAAAACACAGCGGTAAATCAACAACAGAGTGGATCAAACAGAAGAAATTACGTATTTTAGAAAGCCCTGACCTCATTCTGATGGAAATGCTATGGCGTGGTCTGAAGCAGGCTGTTTGAGACATCCCAAAACGATACATGAACGGAGACCAAGATGCATTCAAAACCTTCCACAGGTCTGGTCAGCAGCTACAGAAAGAGACTGAGGCTATTGCCAATAAAGGAGGTTTCTCTAGTTAAAAATTCACATAATTTTTCCATCAATGAGGCTTCTTGTTTAAACCATTTGTTCAATAAAGATATGGCAATGTAAGTGATGTGTGTGTTGTTTGATAAATAAGACGGTGTTGTTTGATAAGAAAATGACAGTTCTTTCACTTAAAACAGACTGAGACATTTATTAGCTCTTAATTTTTAGGTGAAAATGGATTAAATGTTAAAAGCTGTCATCCCTCTCTTTGTTTTTAGATGTCGACGAGTGCAATCTCAACCCCAACATCTGCCTAAATGGGAACTGTGAGAACACAAAGGGCTCATTCATATGCCACTGTGACCTGGGCTACTCGGTGAGGAAAGGCGCGACGGGCTGCACAGGTAGGCCTGTCCCCATGGGGCAGAGATCTGTGTCCATCCTGTCCATTCCCATTAGTCACATTGCCCACTCAAAATAAGTAGCCAACCAAACCCTGTGAGTTAAATTAGTGAACAATCAAACTGTGTCCTGTAAAGTTCCAATTGAAGTGCTGGTATTTTGACAGTGTCTGCTCAAGCTGTGCCCAATAAGCTGGCATTCAATCAAAATATGTCCAATTAAATTAGTGCCTGATTTTAGTGAGCTGTTTGATGTGAAACACAAGGTATAAAAACCAGCCCGGGAACTCCATAAAAATGGGAACAGTGCAAATTCAGGTTGTTAAGGGATGTTTTTAAAGGACTAGTAGTGAGTCAGCGAAACCAAACAGATTGGCCGGTGCAGGCTGTCTACCACAGATGCTTACTACGTAATATCATTAGTCCTTTGGTGTTTTCAAGTCGTTTTTCAAATGATTCATCGAGCAAAGTGAACAACTGGACAAATGGTTCCCTGATGTGTTCAATTTACAAGGGGTATTAAAATACACTTATTATTGGCCCCTGTGCTGTGATATATTGTTCCTTTTAATAAAGTTATTGTGTCATATGCTCATCATCAAACAGGCTTCTGAATTACTCTGATGAATCATAAACCTGACCTGAGTGATTCAGCTGCATAAAAACAGACAAACCGCCTAGTACTACGATGTGGTCAGTCTTACCGCTGGTGTCAGGAGCTGAAATTGGCAGAATCTGGTGGGTTGTGGGGTGCGGATTCTGCTGATGTTTCACAGAAAACAGACGTCTTTGTTTTCAAACATTTCAGATGAAACGTCAGGGAGAATATTACTCAAAATAGGTAAAACGTCAGGGCCGTTTTTCGGTTAATAGAAGTGGAACAGCGGAAAATCAGAAAGTGCTGGACTAAAGGCAGTGTGCTGGATCCCAGGAAAGTGGGTTTTCTTTAGGTAGTTTCAGGCTCTTTGGAGTTTTGCCATCATAATTGGACAGCACATGGCACAGTAGATTGATTGAGATTGAGATTTTTATTTTCCATTTGTGCATAAAAACCAACATTCCAGACACATTGGAATTCTTGTGCAGAACTCTCTGAGTCAAGTTAGTATTTACAAAATAGAGACAATATCTACACAAGGGAGAAATTTTTAAATTCAAGTACTGACCAAGAAATTTTAAACACAAGAAGCGCTGCATAGCTGCATAGAAGGCAGATGTTGCAGTTATCATATTGCACATTTAGAATATTGCACATCCATCCTCGTTCCTAGATAATGATTTATTGCACATGACCGTGAAGTGAGGTAGTGTAGGGTTATTATTTTACATGTTCATTAGTTTTGTTTTGCCATCAGTAATTAAGGGCCAGCATGGGCTTAGATGCCTACTGGTTTAGGGTATTGAGGAGCCCATATGTTTTATGCTTGAAACCCTTGCCCTGGGATACTTCTCTATTTACAAATGGAGGAAATTTCACTTTGAATTGAAGTGTTTGCCCTTAAATCACCAGAATAACAAGGCTAAGGTTTCTGGGAGCATGTGAAGACTTGAAACTGTGTGATGTTAATGCGATAGTTATGAATGAGAGTCAGCAGTCAGCCATTTTTAGTTAGGTTCCTTTAATATGGTGTTGGTGTTATAACCAGTCAGGAGGTGTAACCATTCACTATGTTATCAGCATGCATGGGGAGGTAAACACGATTACAGTTTTCTCTTGCTGTAGCCCCCTGTTGTTATATGATGAAACTTATTTTGTAATTAGGTTGCGCCATGCCAGTAAATCAGAAGGAATAGTCCAAAACAAATAAATATGGGGGTTTAGCAGACTTGAGTTCTCACCACTCGACTGTATGAGTCGCTAAATTATTTAGCGTGGGAAAGCTGGTGCATCTGGATGACAGAACGAAAGATGAAATGGACTGGGGGTTTATTTGGGGGAATCCCCTGTCCAGACCAAAAAGGCAGGCAGATGGCAGAGCTATACAACAAAGAAAATACTTTGGAAGAATCACACTCGCCGTCTTGGCAGGGAAGAACTGAGCAGAAAAAAGAAACAAAAGAGGACACGGAACACTTTCCTGGGAAAATCCGGGAATGAAAAACAGGTGAAAGGAGTTAGCGCACACAAGGCTGGTCACCTGACTTCCTCTCCCAAAGTGGATGCTGGCCCCTATCTGACACATTTAGTCAAAATCCATCCCACAGGGATGAGTGAGTCACCCTTGAGACCTGATCCTGATGACGGCTCCCTCGGTGCTGGTGATGTCACAAGTCTGGCCATACGGAGAAGTTCCACGAGCAGCCGTGTGGTGCACAGGGGTCCATGAATCGTCCTCGCGAAGGGCTCACCACATGTCGAGATGCCTCAGTGCATCCAGACGCTCAGTACACGTCGCCAGGAGGCAGTGTTGGGAAAGCTTTTGGTTTTGATGTTATCCACGCTGCTAGTCAGCTAGCTATACTAATTAATTAATCAGTGGAATGACACGCTTCACTGTTTGGAGGGTCTAAGAGAAGCTTTCCAGTTGGAGGAAATTCCAGGGCAACTCCTTCATGCTAATTTCTGTTGCTTGTTGGAGATGTCATCGCCGAGGGCACTGTCATTATGATGTCATCGCCGAGGGCACTGTCATTATGATGTCTCCGTTGATGGCACTATCATTATGATGTCACAGCGCAGCGGCTCTGCTTCTGCCGTGAGAATGGAGCCAAACGCCACAATCGGAATGCAGCAATTTGTCTCTGTCATCAGACGGGGCCACAGGGCAGTTATTGTAAATGTGCGCGGCCCAATTTGAGCAGAGCCGCTAAGTTGATTGCCCTCTGGTTTTAATTAACTTTCAGGCCACGTGACTCAGCCGTCTTGTCATTGATAATTTGTTTCCAGTACGACAGGCAAGCAGATCTTCCCAAATTACCAAGTGGCTTTGGAGGATCCTGCTTTCCCCACATCTGCTTCCCACACCGACGTCTATATTGTGCATATTTGAAGCAGTGATATCTCAATGGGGTGATGTGGAGATGCACATGGAGAGGAGCCTGTTACTATTTTACACGAAGATGTGTCTGGCAGCACAGTGGCTCAGTGCACAGTGGTAATGACGCGCCATACCTCTGGGGCTGGCGGTTTGAATACGCTCCCCGCATCTCTCTGTGGAGCTTCTGTGTTTCTTGTTTTTGTGAGCACTGCCTCAAGATAAAATATTGGTGTCCATAGTAAGATATGCTAATTTGCCCATAGGGATAGGCTCTAGGATCACTATGACCCTGTACCGGATTTATGGCATTGACGTTGAATTTAGAACATTGATGTCAAATAAATGATTTACCATACTATTTGCCGTTGAATAGTATAATTTCATATGTGTCCATTCTTCAGTTGCTTATCCTGGTTATGGTTACTGGTGCCCCAGAGTCTGTCCCAGGAAAGCAGAGGGAACAAGGCAGGGTGCCTGAGAAACACATGCTAACTGTGTCTCTTTGGTGACAGTGGTAACAAAATGGTTTGTGACAGTATTTCAAGACTTTGATACTTTTACAGGTTAGATTTATAAACCTGTGGAACATTTCCGTAAGAAAGTGGTTTTGGGTTTTGTGGTCATTTTCAGCATTAGCTAAAGTTCTCGCTCTATCACGGACCTGATCGGGCTGTAAACGTTTGCTTCTGGGGAATAATTACCCTTTTATGTAGCATTACTTGAGTGCATAAAGATAGGGTGGGAATACATTTGTGCAGCAGAGGCTTTTAGGAGAGACTCAGCGTAGGTCACATTAAATCACTTGCACAGAGACTTCTTTGTAGTCTGCATGGGAAGTCCACAGCGATCGGCGAAAATGCTTTAAATCTCATTCTGTGATGCATGAAGTCATTCTCTTCTTTTCTGCCTTGACATATAGAATCATCCCCCTTCATATGAGAAGTATTAGCCTCTCTAAAACAGTCCACACCCGTCTATCGTTACCAAAGGCCCGACTGCACGGGTCCACGCAGCCCCCCCCCTCGCATGCGATGCCGGCCTTGCTTTTCCAAGCGGGGTTCCTGCATTCTTCTCAAGATGCACATATTTTTCCTCGTGAGGCTTCCAGGCGTCATGAGAGATATCTGTAACTCACAGGCATCCTGTAATCAGGCTTGGTATAATGTGTTCTTTAGACCCCATATTAGGGATCATTTTCTGGGATAGGAATTTGAAGTAGTCAGTGTGAAAATGAGTGTGGTGTGAGACTCTGAGCCGGCCCGTAATTTTTGGGTTGCTAAGTAGGTGCACTGGGAAATAAGTACTGTACATACTGCATTCTGTGAAGCCTGGTGTGGCCGGCCTTATGGGTGCCACCTATTCAGCTCAGCATAACCAATTCTCTGCTGCTAGGGAGGATCTTTTCCAGATATTGTTTCTGTTATGTGGCTGGGCACAGATTTTTTTTTTCAATACCACATCATTATAACATTTGGTTAAAAACAGATGGACTTCAGATCATGGTATATTATTCGGGCCTTCATGACAAAACAAGGCTCCGACCTCTCTAGAGGCTGGAATAGGGCTTCTGAGCTGGTAATAGCTGGTTCTCCAACACCTTTGGACCTTCAGGAATCCTGGGCCCGTTTCTGCTCGGCAGGAACCATGTGCTGGTTCTCTGTTATTCTCCCTTCCTAGCGAATCATACGCAAGTGGGCCTGAAGCATCAGCAGACGCGTGAACAGAGTTTATAACAAGGAGCTTAATTTTAGTGGTTAATAGCAAAGCCTGTAACCCTCATTTTCTTGAGAGACTGTGATTTAATTATAATTGCAAAGTTCTTTAAAAGCATATTAAAATTTAGCTTTAGGTTAGGCATTATTTTACTCAACTGTTTTATTTTTTTTGATATTTCCAATATCTGGATTTTCCAATCAAACATCTGGACGTTTACATTTGCCAAGAGGGAACATATAATGAATTCAGCTAAAAAGCAGTAATAGCCCATAATACTCTTGACTTTGTTTGTTTGTCCATCTGCCTGTATCACAAAATGTCGCTAAGCGTTCCAGCTGACACAGATTTTACAAATCTGCAGGGAGCCGTCACCTCACTGCTGCTCCGCACAGTCTTCAGCTCCTTGGCTGTTTTTGCGTGACGTTATTTTCCCCCTGCGCCGTGCATCCGTAACATCCTCTCGATCTTCACTGAAAAAAACAGGAAACCGTGGCTGAAGGTCCGATTAATTTGGGACTCAGATTTGGCCGGACTCAGAGTGCCCTGAGGCCGACGGCATGGACAGTGTATCATCATACTGCAATTTTGGCATACTGAAAATTGAAAAATGGGCAAAAGTATGATTTTTGTGCCCTTTACCCAGGTGTGATGCTGGTGCCTAATTGCTCAGGGTACCTGGCCAATATGTGTAGCAGTCAGCCCGTTCCAGCAGCTTTTAGCTGTAGGTGACTTTACTGGGTCGCTGTAGAAGGTGGCCTCCTAACCTTGGTTCCTGCTGGACACTGTTTTTATTCGCGTCTGTCTGGATGGCGTCTCTGCAGATATTAACGAGTGTGAGATCGGCGCTCACAACTGTGACCGGCACGCCTTGTGCACCAACACGGCGGGGAGCTTCAAGTGTAGCTGTGGGCCCGGCTGGATTGGCGATGGTGTGACATGCACCGGTAAGAGTGGCGGGCCAGCCCTGCCAACAGGGGGCGCCTCTGGTTTGCTTCAGCCTTGCAGGTGATGCCTCTGACTGGAAGTGAGGATGTGTTAGCTCAGCTCTATAGCTCTCTCATTCTGCTCATCTGTATACTACTTACTGGGCATTTATCAGCAGCTCAGCCAAGCTGTACTTATACCTAGTCGACTCCTTGACAGCTGTCATGTACTGTCTACCTTACATGTATGTTGGATTTGGAGAAAAGCATCTGCTAAATTAAAAAGAAATGTAAATGTTATCTGAACTGTTATATGTCTGGGACCCCCGTATGTTACAGACCTGGACGAGTGCTCCACTGACACCAACCAATGCAACCA
Source organism: Petrocephalus schoutedeni (assembly GCA_026780765.1). Classification (NCBI taxonomy): domain Eukaryota; kingdom Metazoa; phylum Chordata; class Actinopteri; order Osteoglossiformes; family Mormyridae; genus Petrocephalus; species Petrocephalus schoutedeni. The sequence continues at coordinate 7,199,959 of JAODKL010000009.1, forward strand.
CAACGCTGAGTGCAGGAACACCATGGGCTCCTACCGCTGTGTCTGCAAGGAGGGCTTCACTGGGAATGGCTTCTTCTGCACAGGTCTCTGTGGCCCTCAAGCCCTCCCGCCACGCGAGGCACACACACAGCTCATGCACCATACACGTGTGTTTGTGGTAGATGCTAACAGAGAGCTCTGGCCCTTTGCTTTCATGCTCGCAGGTTAATTCAGGACATCTGAGTGGAGAACTCATTTTGTATCCCTGATGAAAACATATCCCTTACAGTCCAAACTCTGATGGTATCATTTCTTGTTATGTCTGGGAAGGTTACGGTGGACTATGTAGCTGTTTTAAATATACATTTCTGTTATTGGCTTGACTCATTTCAGTGAACCCAGACTCCAAATGATTTACTAAATTTTCACATGAATATAAATTACAATTAAAATGCAAAGCTCATTACATTCGAAAACCACTTCCCAATTCTCCGAATATAGTCACTGCAGATTACAGTAACATTCAGATGGTTATTACTGGAAATATATGGACGTGACTAAATGGATCCAGCACGTGTTGGCGCTGAGGTACTGCGTGCACTGACCACCATCCACTTGGGAGATTGCATCACAGCACTACTGCTAACCTCACTGCCATGGCCGCAGAAGGTCTGCAGGGGAGAACTTGGCGGTCGGTGAAAACACGGCCCACAGCATTTGTTAGCAAGCATGGGCGGGCTCACGGTTGTAGTCCTGTGATGGGGAACATGCGATGCCTGGTGCTCTGCCGGCTGTCCGCTCGCTGTGCCGGGGTTTAGGTCTCCTGCATTCATGGCAGGAGTTTCAGCAGCACAGCACTGAGAGGCTTTGGGCTCGAACCTGTTGTGAAACTGTGAGTCTATTTCTTCTGTGTTCCGTCTCGCCCTGGTCGGGAGACAGATGTGGACGAATGCGCAGAGAATGTCAACCTGTGCGAGAACGGCCACTGCCTGAACGTGCCGGGTGATTACCGGTGCGAGTGCGACATGGCCTTCATCCCGACTGCCGATGGGAAGGCCTGTGAGGGTAAGTCTGGCATCTCCATGCTGAAAACCAGCTCAGTCCAGCTATACCACATCCATTTGTGTATTGTCCCCCAAGTCGGCTATTTCATTTTCACGTCTGCTATAACAAAATAAGTCAACGGAATTGTCGTGGACTCGATTTCTGCATGACCATGGGTAGTGAAGAGCCTGCCCCATCCTCCTGTTTATAGACATAGACGAGTGCACCTTTGAAGATATCTGCCTCAATGGAAAGTGCAAGAATACTCCAGGCTTTTTTCATTGCGAATGTGACCTGGGGTACGAGCTGGACAGGAGCAGGGTCAACTGCACAGGTATGGGCTAAGCACCACCACCCATGTCCTGTCACATGACCCAGAATCCATAAACTAACCCTTACTCTAACCCTAACCCAGTCAAACTGAGAGTCTGTTTCTCTCACTGCAAAGGCAATCATTAAGTCCTGGTATATCTTTTAGATATAAACGAGTGTTCCATTCCGACCACATGCATCAGTGGGATTTGTGTCAACACTCCCGGGAGCTACATCTGCACCTGTCCGCCCGACTTCGAGCTCAACCCCACCGGGGTTGGCTGTGTGGGTGAGTCGCTTAGTCAGGACCTCATGGCGCAGAGGTCCTCTTGGGTCTCTACATCTACTGGAAACTCCAAATTTCAGCATGTGTGCAGTTTGACACAGTTATTTTTAAGACTGTGTCGGAGCAGAGAAACGTCCCCAATGGCCTCATGGAAATTTACGAGTGATACAGGGATGCACGTCAATGAGAATCCAGTCAGAAGCACCATACTGAAACACTCTTTTTCAATTAAGGAAAAAACTACCCTACACTAAAGACTCATCTTACATTAATATGTGCGCCATTCCCTAGACATTCGATCTGGCAACTGCTACCTGGATGTGATCCTGCGAGGTGACGCGTCTGAGAACCTGGACTGTTCCAACGAGATCGGTGTGGGGGTGTCCAAGGCCTCGTGCTGCTGCTCCCAAGGCCGAGCCTGGGGGAGCCCGTGTGAGGCCTGCCCTCCTGTCAACTCCAGTGAGTTTTGTTGTTGTGGGATAATCCTCTAATCAATTACCAAAATTCCAGTTTAGTAGGGTTCTGCAGACCACGTACAACAAATAGAGTATGTTCCAGAAACAGCACATCTCATTCGGGCAATTAAATACTTATCATGGCCTTTATTATCTGAAATAGTATGTTATTATTTGGTTCAGTAATGTAGACGTATAGAACAAATGTAGAATTAGATGTGTGTGTTTATTATGGGTGTAATGTCATGCAGAGTTTATGGTTCTGTACAAACCTTGCTTTTGGGTTTACGGTTCGGTGCAGGTTCTGTACAGCAGTGAAAACAAAATGTTTTGAAGAGGGAGTTGAGCCAGATGTCAAAGTTATCCACTTCTAAGTCCATCTGTGTTCCTAGCCACACCTGTGATCACAAGCAGCATAAATGAGTTTCCTCTGCAGGGTGTCAGGGCTCAGCCTTAGAGATGGTGAGGAGCTCAGGCATTCAGGAGGCACTCAGAGTAGAGCTGCTGCTCCTCCACATTGAAAGGAAACAGCTGAGATGGTTTGGTCATCTATCTAGGACGCCTCCTACCGGGAGACCCCGGTGTAGACCCTGAACACGTTATTTACACAAATGTTAAAAAGATATTACATTCTCGGCTGACCTTGGTATTCCTCGGAGGAGCTGGAGTAGTTGGCTAGGAAGAGGGAGGTCTGAGCATCCCTGCTCAGTCTGCTACCCTGTGACCCAGACCCAGATACGCAGCAGAATATTGAATGGATGGATGGATTAGGGGGACCACCCAGATTATGCTAAATTTTAATGTTCTTCTTCAGCCACATACAAAACCCTATGTCCTGGAGGGGAAGGATTCCGGCCCAACCCCATCACTGTCATTTTGGAAGGTGAGACTCAACTTTGTGGGCTTTGCTGTCACAATGAAGCTATAGAGGACTAATGTTAAGGTACAATAGAGTGTGTCCCTTGGAGATTGTGCTTCTCATCTTCTTTTTGGCAGACATCAACGAGTGTCAGGAACTTCCAGGCCTGTGCCAAGGAGGAAACTGCATCAACACCTTTGGGAGTTTCCATTGTGAATGTCCCAAGGGTTTCGAACTGAATGAGGAGACCAGAATCTGTGAAGGTAAAAAAAAAAAAAATTTTTGAATTAAATCGAGACTGGGTCTGTCATGCGTCTGGTTTTGACAAAAAAACCCGATTCTTTTCACTTGCATTTTTACTGCCAGATGTGCACCGACATGTCATACGAGTCGAGGAATCATAGCAGTGTGGTTTAATTTGCCCTGGTGCTGAGCCCAAGGCAGTCCACACTAGTTACAGGGCCTTGTGTTGTGGTCCCAATCCTGGGAGAGGACAAGTTCTGCTAAATACACGGTTTAGAAGATGACTGACAGGGAGTTCGGTGTTGAGAGAGACAGAGCTCACTGCAGTTAAGTAATTTCAGTTGAGTGTTCTCGCTGGATGGGAGTCAAGAATCTGGATTCATCTGCTTATGTGTCCGAAGTTTCACGGTCAACAAGCAAAACAGCTTTTTGTTGTTTTTAATGTGCCTGACCATCAGTGTAGAGAATGAATTCACTTTTTTTTTGTTTCCACCTGCTGTAGATGTTGATGAATGCGAGAGGCCAGGGATCTGTGGACCAGGCCAGTGTTACAACACCATCGGAAACTACACCTGCATCTGCCCACCGGACTACATGCAGGTCAACGGTGGAAACAACTGCATGGGTAAGGAGGCCCATCTCCAAGTCAGCTTCAGCCTCTCTGGGGCACCATTTTTAGAGGGATACAGTGCCGCCGAAGGTCTCAAGAAGCCCTCCCCGTTGACAGCGTCTGCATGTTGCCTCGTTCCGTTACCCTTTCCTTGTCCTTTGACCCCAGACATGAGGAAGAGCCTGTGCTACCGGCACTTCCACTCAGAAAATGGCACCTGCGAGGGCGAGCTGGCCTTCAACATGACCAAGAAGATGTGCTGCTGCTCCTACAACATTGGCCGGGCATGGAACAAGCCGTGCGAGCAGTGTCCTGTGCCCAGCACCCGTGAGTCATGCATCTGGTCGGGGGGCGGGGGGGGGGGGGGCACTGGGGCGACCAGCAGGACTTACTGAAGCCCCGAGGGCCCACTAATCCACTGCTGGCTCTCTCGCTCTGTAGATGACTTCACCATCCTGTGTGGCAGTGAGAGGCCTGGATACTACATTGACATTTACACCGGGCAGGTCATTGGTAAAGAGAACGATTGTAAACTTCACCTAATATGCACTAATGCTACTCATGCCAGTTATCGTCGACCAGCACGTGTACGGTATGTAGCTGCCTGTGAGATTTCTGTTGTTGGTGTTGTTGTTCGCCAGATATTGACGAGTGCCGGGAGATTCCCGGGGTGTGTGAGAATGGGGTCTGCATCAACATGATCGGCAGCTTCAGGTGCGAGTGTCCGGCAGGCTTCATCTACAATGACAAGCTGCTCGTCTGCGAAGGTCGGTCCCTGCTTTCTCGTCCCCTTCCACTGGGAGCCGGACAGTCCGGAGCTGTTCCTGATGTTGGCGAAAGTCGACTCGTTTGTCGCGTGTCTGTGGCCTGACAAGTCTTGTGTTTCGCTGCGCCATGTGCCCCGCGAAGACATCGACGAGTGCCAGAACGGGCCGGTGTGTCAGCACAACGCAGAGTGCCTGAACCTTCCGGGAAGTTTCCGCTGTGAATGCAAGCCGGGCTATCGGCTCACCCCCACCGGACAGTGCCTGGGTGTGTCGCCGTCCCCCATTTTCTTGCTCAGCAGAGCAGAGACTGCTGAATTTAAGCAATATGTATGGAGGTGGCCTGTCAGTCTAAAGGCGGCCTGGCCACTTGCAATGATAGAGTTTGTAGTGATAAAGTCTGAATTTTTATAATACTGAAGATTTTCTTAAGTGGTGCATAGAGCAAAACACTTTATTTCTTATCTCCTATGAATACAGAGGTTTTAATAATGTAGTGATTAGTCAAGATTTTCCAAAATGACCGTATCTAGCAGGTTAAATTGTAATTTAGAAATTGTCTGTTGACAGTGTTGTTCAGGAAGATCTCACAGGGGAACTGGAATCAGGAGGACATTTGTTATTTAACCAGAGAACATTTTAAGTTAAAGACCTAACATTCTCCTCTTCTTTCAGATCGTAATGAATGCATTGAAAACCCCAGCATCTGCAACCCTGGGAAGTGTTTTGACACTGATGGCAGTTACAAATGCGTGTGTCCAAATGGCTTCAAGGCAACTCCAGATCTATCTATGTGTATAGGTGAGTTTCACTGGCTCCAGTTATGAGGAGGAAACATAGATATATGTGTACAGAGGAGAAGAAATGCAGGCCTACAGCCCTGGTGCTAGAGGCCTGTGATTCTGGGATTCTGGGACACGTGACACATCTGTGCTATCGGATGCAGATGTGGACGAGTGTGAAAGACAGCCATGCGCAAATGGGACCTGCAAAAATACAGTGGGATCCTACAACTGCCTGTGCTACCCTGGCTTTGAGCTGTCCCACAACAATGACTGCATCGGTGAGTGTGAACCACCATGGCAGAGGCCCGCAATCATTACCCACACGTTCCCACTCTATTTGGCCAGTGCGTTTGCCCGAGCCAGGATGGAGGGATTGAGCGATGTCAGTGGTGTGACCTGCCGTGTCACCCTCTCTCCCCTGCCCATCCTCATTGTCATGGCTGCTGTGTAATCATGCCTTGTTTCTCAGACATCGATGAATGCTCCTCGCAGAGGAGCCTCTGCTATAAAGGGCACTGCATTAACACACTGGGCTCCTTCACGTGTGTGTGTCAGGATGGTTACGAGCTCACGGCCGACGGCAGGATCTGTGTAGGTGAGGCAGCCGTCTCTTCGCGCCTTTCTCTCTCTTTTAGCAAAAGCACAGGCCAAAATAAAGAAGCAGTGTATCTGTGGTCAGACTGAACACCTCTGACCATTGTATATAGAAAGTTAATCACAGGTTCTGACCTGGATTTAAAGAGGTATCTGAATCAGCATGGATGGATAAAAACTGGAAATTTGTAGACATGTGCGATAACACGTTGTACTCATTGACTTTATGGCTAATTTTATGGTTTGTTGCACCATGTAATAAAATTGGTTTTACTTGTGCAAGTTGCATCACATGCTGTGCTCTGAAACCTAGCCTTATTTACACTTTAATGGTTCATTGTTTATCTGTGCAAAGGTCAGCGGGCTCTTGAGTCATCTTTGCAAGCTCCGAATAGATGGGAGATGACAACAAATAGGGCTTTTAAAAGCATTGCGTATCTTCCGTCCAGAACTGCAGATGGAAAAGTGTAACGAGCGGATCGTCTTTCTCATACAGACATTAATGAGTGCCTGGTGAATCCCGGGGCTTGCAGCCCAGGGACGTGTCAGAATCTTGATGGTACCTACCGATGCATCTGTCCACCCGGTTACTACGTGATTGACGAGAGATGTGAAGGTAGGTGTGCGACACGCCGCTTTAAAGCCGCGGCGGTGTGCTTCACGCTCCCTGCTGTGCTTGGTGTGCTAAGCATTCACTTAACACTCTGTGGCTACAAATCCTGTAAAACGTGGTGCTGCTTTAAATCATAAAGCAAACAGCTAGGCAGGTCAAAGCAGATACTTTCAGGAAGCTCGAATTTTTTGCAGACGCGGCTTTTAGACCTTCGAGTGTGTTTTTTAAGCGTATCCAGAAACTCTGTTCGAAAACCCGAAAAAATAAACAAACTTCCCTTCCAGACAAATGTGCTCTGGCCCGTGCTGACAAGCTAAATGTCTCACATATGAAACCCTTCTCCAACAGGAAGGTCTGCTAGACGTGCACCTGTTGGTGTTAAATTGCAGCTAGACGCCGCTGTAGCTGGAAATGCTGAAATCGCATGTGATTTCTGAAGGGTGCCAGGCTCTGCTGACGCAGGCAGGAAATGCACACCCGCTGCTTGCCCGTGCTCAGAGCCTCACATGAGCAGTATTACTGCCATCGGCCTCTTAAGGCTCTTTGGGTTACAGGACAAATCTGTTCTCTGCCCTGGTTTCTTTCTGCAATGCAGTGCATGTGGGAAAAGTAGATAAATAGCACCTGGGTTCCTTTACTGATGTAAAATGAGGCCATTATGGTGCTAAAAAGGTACCACTACTTTAACATCCATCCATCCTGCTGGAGTCGGTCCATGGGGGGGCACATGCAGTACCACACTTCGGCCGTCACACCAGTTCACCTAACCGCATGCTTTTGGGCAATAATATATTAATATATAATTACATATATTATTATATATGGAGTTTCACAGAGGGCGCAGTGAATTTCCATTTCATTTTCATTTACATGTGTTTATTGTTATAGGCACAGTTTATTTTATTAATGTGTACCTGTGTCTGTATTCCTGTGTATTCTGCCCCTTCTCCCAAGTCCGCTATCAGAATCCAAGCTACCATACTGTCCTAATTTCCTTCCAGGGATCAATAAAGTGCTGTGTCTCCCTGCCTGTGTTTGATGAGGGGGCATTTAGTGCATGCCCGAATGAGACACTCTTTTCACGTTGCAGACATTGATGAGTGTGCGCAGAGCGCCGACTTCTGCGTTTTGGGGACCTGCTCAAACACAGAAGGCAGCTTCCGATGCCTCTGTCCAGACGGCTTCCTTCTCTCCCCTTCTGGAAGGAGATGCCTTGGTAAGCCTGCCAGCCTCACCTCTTTAATCGTAGTCACATGACATGACCACCTGACATGATCACCTGACACGTTCTGTGGCTCTGTCTAGATTACTCAAGAATGGGCGCAGAACCTTCTGGGTCAGATGTGTTACCTGATCCAAATGTGACTTTTTTTTTATTTTAAGGTGAACGGATTAAGAATAAAAATACTTAATTTCTATTAAGCAGTATGCTGTAGTTGAAACAGTAAGACAAGGAATTGTGGTATAGATAAGGGTTGCAGAGAAAACAGAGCAAGAGTGATATGAAAATCGTAAATAATACTGATACAATGATTTTTTTCTCACATACAATCCAGTCTTAGTTATCTTTTAGCAGGAAAATAGGCTGTAACATTTGATTTGTACAATAGGAGGGTTTCATCTTGTTCTCAGGGGTGTGAGGCAGCTAACGCTGTCCAGATGTCTCAGTCTGAGGCTCCGTGTTGCTCTTGGGCCTCAGCCCTCTGCGCTTTTTCCATTTCCTCACCTTTCGAGCTGAAGAGGCCGTTCACTCACACGGCTGGGAGTTCCCCGCCGAAGCTCACGATGATGTCATCAGCTAAAAGGGGGGAAATGTTTACGTTTCCCGGCTTACCCTTACACAGATGGACTGCGAGAGGGTGGCAGAGAGCAGCTCAGAAAATAAGGAGCATGCTGTAGAAATTATGAGAGTACAACGAGCTAATAAACGGCTCCAGAGCACCTTTTCCAGGCCTTCAGGCTGAGTTATTTAGTTTATTTTATCATAAGGTGTGACATATCTTTGAGTAATGCTACATTTCTTGGTTAAACATGCCATTTCGCTTTCATGGAGCAGTCATGAGGAAGGCTATGGGATATAAATCTTTTTTACACAGGGAACTCTGACTAATCAATGAGAAGGGAAACATTATAATACAGAAAATTTTTGACGTTTTGGGTCTTTGAGTCAGGTGAATATATTTTATGGCCCCTAGAGGTTGTAGGTCATCTGTGTGGAAAGTTTAGCAAAGGTGCAACCACAGAACAAGCCAAGTTCTTGCCCTCGGTTTTCCTTAACAACTGGAAAAGTAAAGCTACTGAAATTAACAGTAAATGTGTTTAGCTACTGAATTTAACAGCAAATAATTGAACTGAACAAATGGGTACAATTGTAATTGTTGATCATGCTGGATAAAGTGTCAGCCATTCAGTGAGCAGTAACTAATGCATAGTGACCGTTCCTCTGCCCACCCAGATCTCCGTGTTAACTACTGCTTCACCAAGTTCGAAAACGGCATTTGCCAGGCGCCCAAACCCCACAATACCACCAAAGGAGAATGTTGCTGCAGTGCCATGCCGGGACAAGGCTGGGGACAGCCCTGTGAGATCTGTCCCGACATGACTGATGGTGAGTTGCGCACAGGGAAAGTCTGACAGTGAAATGAGCAGGGCTAAGCGATTCGCTGTTGCTCTGGGCACATCTGTGCGTCATGAAAGATGAACGATCAATGGGGTGATATTTGGATATAATGTCCGGTGTTTTTGCTTCCAGAGGCGTTTGCTTTACTGTGCCCTGCAGTTGGCCAAACCCTTGACAAAGACAACAATCCAATAGGTAAGGTGTCTTTGCTGACCTGTGACACAGACTGATCACAAGGGGGCACTGCTACACCTCATGTTTCATCTGTTTCAGACATAGATGAGTGCACAACAAACCCTAACATATGCAACAACGGCCAGTGCATCAACACAGACAGGTCCTACCGCTGCGAATGTCCCTTTGGATACCGACTCGACTATAGTGGTGTCAGGTGTGAAGGTAAGGGGTAGGTGAGAGACGTCCTGACCTCACCGGAAAGGTTGCTTCAACGTTACCCATGAAACGGAGCATGTGTTCCCCCAAGATATCAACGAGTGTGACGTGGGCAACCCTTGTGGTAACGGGACGTGCACCAACATCGTCGGGGCCTTCGAGTGTGCCTGTGACGATGGCTTTGAGCCTGGGCCCATGGTCACTTGTGAAGGTGAGTCAGGGAGTAATTTGGTGTCTTTACAAACCAGATTGAGACGAATCAGCCTGTGAAAACAGAAACTGAATGGTCTGTACGCCATCTGTGTCATTCCCTCCAGATGTGAACGAATGTTCCCAGAACCCCCTGCTCTGTGCGTTCCGCTGCGTCAACACGGTGGGCTCATACGAGTGCACGTGCCCCGCGGGCTACATCCTGCGTGAGGATGGGAGGATGTGCAGAGGTACAGCGGCTTTCTGCTTTATGGGGTCCATGGCACTGTGCCAGGATGGACAAAACCAGAACCGAAGGAGTCTGATATAAGCATGGACACAGTGTTTTCTGTCTATAAAGGGAGAGAAATGAGTGTCGCTGGACAAGTGAGATGTCTAAAGGACATCTAAAGACGTCTCCCAGTCAGTTTATTTCATTGTGGACCTGAAAAGGCGTGGATGTAAACAGATAGCGTTTAAAAACCACAGCTGGTCCAATCTGGAGCTACGTCTGATTATAAACAGAACATTAGCTCGGGTTTTAAACATGTCATCCAGGAACGATTTGTGCGTGAAGTGGGGTACGTGGCACTTCATGAGATGACCTCATCAAGGATTGCATTACGTCTAATGTCACACCTTGAATTTCCTGACAATATTGAGGTCGTGACCCCCTTGGCTTGTGACGGCCCCAAACCCAAACAGGAGAGCAGGAACCACTGATTAGCATGAATACATGCATATGTTCTGTCTTCCAGATCAGAATGAGTGTGAGGATGGAATCGATGACTGTGGAAGCAGAGGAATGATCTGCAAGAACCTGATTGGCACTTACATGTGTATCTGTGCCCCTGGCTACATCCGACAGCCCAGCGGAGACAGCTGCATGGGTGAGGCGGATGGCCCCAGTCTTTCCTGAAGCACATTCCCATTTGTACTTCCGTACTTCCAGGTCTGGCTCTATTTTCCTTGGATCTACATTCCATGCAGGGACAGAAAATCAAATCAACTCAAAGTCCCAGAACCCATAAAACTGTCATGACGTCTGCTAACGTCTGTATCTTCTCCATTTGACAAATATATCCAGATTCTTGGCAATGAACTGTCTGCAACCCACCCCAGACCTGTCTGCTGAGTTTAAGGTCACTAAATAACAGGAAGCCTTTTATAGTGTGCTCTTTCTAAGTTTCATTGTCTTATTTTTGAAGGGATTTTTCAGCAGTAATACTTCACACTCCTGAAATCCCGTCAAAGCTCAGCGGTGCATCTTGATGGAAGCATGTGACTCTTCTTGCCAATTGTTGTTCCGTGACGCCGTTCATAGACGCGTATTCTAGTAGGGGAGTAGTTCAGTTTGCTTCATTCACAGGAACATGAAGCACCTCCCAGGGTGCTTATCCCCTCGTGTAAGCACCTGTGGCACACACATCTGACTCGTCCCTCCGTGTTACCTCCCACGCTAGACCTGAACGAGTGCACGGCCAAGCCAGGCATCTGCGCAGACGGCCGCTGCGAGAACACGATCGGAAGCTACCGCTGCGTGTGTCACGTGGGCTTCGCCCCGAGCCCCTCGCACACCGAGTGCATTGGTACGTTCCAAATGCTTTCCCTGTTTTTGTTAAATGTATTATTTCATTTTTTTTTTTTTGAAATGCAAAAACCACTGCTGCTAATATTTCTTTAGGGGGTGGGGGTCAGCATTTTAAGCGTCCTTTGTGAGGATTTGAAGTCGTACCTATTAGCCATGAGAACAATCATATTGCTTCAGTTACCTGTGTGCCCGTGTTTACAGTACAATGGCATCAGTAACACGGCACCATGGCATTGGGGGAAATATGAACACCTATGGACTTGGTTGGCTTTTGTGGTGGGTGTCATGGCCATTGACGGCATCACCGGTCTCCCCACAGACAACAGGCAGGGATTCTGCTTCACGGAGGTGTTGCAGACCCTGTGCCAGATGACGTCAAGCAGCCGCACCAGCGTCACCAAGTCCGAGTGCTGTTGTAACGGCGGCCGAGGCTGGGGTCACAACTGTGAGCCCTGCCCCGTACCGGGCACCGCACAGTATAAGAAGATGTGCCCGCTGGGGCCTGGGTACACCACCGATCGCAGAGGTACCGCAGCGGGCGGCCTGTGTCACTCGCCCAGTGTTGGCGCGGCTGACATGTCCCAGCCGACGATGTCTTAGCTTGCTCTCTGTTCTCATTAAGATATCGACGAGTGTCACGTCATGGGGAACCTGTGCCGTAATGGCCAGTGTGTGAACACTCAGGGGTCCTACAGATGCGTCTGCAAACCCGGCTACACCACAGACATTACTTTGACCACCTGCGTAGGTAGGTGCCTCCGTGAAAAACAAACATGCGCAGAGTGACGTGCTTTCCCTGCCAGATGCTTCCTGTTTGTATATTTGTTTTCCTAGGTGCTTGAAATCAAAGTCCATTAAATGGCTGGGTATCTCCTTCTGCGTGTTTACAGAAGCAGTTTAAACATGAGAGCAGGTCACCCCAGTGGGATCTGGTTGCTTGTCCAAACCCCTTAGCGTCTTCCTGAACCGTCTCTCTGTGTTGGAAGCGCAGATGTGGATGAGTGCGTCCAGGCGCCGAAGCCTTGCAACTTCATCTGCAAGAACACAGATGGAGGCTTCCTCTGCTCCTGCCCGAGGGGGTACATCCTCCAGGAGGATAGGAAGAGCTGCAGAGGTAACAAGGGAGCCTTATGCTGGAGCAGGGCTCTGCTCCGACCCCCGAGCAGTCATATCACTGTGCAGAAGCGCGGGGATTCTCCTGCTCCCATCTTCTGTGCAGTGATACGATTGGAGCGTGAGACATTACACTGCTCACTACAGTGTTTGTGGGTTACCTTGAGTAACCGGGTCATAATTTCTGGTAAGAGACATTGCTGTGGAATTTTTTACATGTATTTTTTGGCTCTTTAATCACCACAGATTGAAAGCCATTCAGTCCCATTATATTTGATAGAGGACCGACATTCCTGTGGCCGGTATCTCCAAAACTAGGCATCTCCCAGCAGAACGAGCCCCTCTAAGACATCTTTTTTTGACTTTTGGGGTGAACTACCCTTTTAATTAGAGGTGAAGTTCTTTGACCTTCCCTAGGCATCCTAAAGAAGCATACAGAGTCGTTTTTATGCAGAGGTATCCAAAGACTTTCACATTACTCTGGGAGGATATAACTCCTGCACCCTGTTTTTTTTCTTCCATTGTCTTTTTACTGTTATCTGGCCATATTGAGTCAATAAGGGTTGGTGCTGCTCACTCTGGCTCACATAAAGGGGATGGACTGTCCAATTCGGCACATGGGAGTGATCCCGCTTACAGACTCCAGCACCTGTGTACGCACCAGGGACTCTCCACTACCACCTAGTGGGCACTCTGGAAACCCCCAAAGTTCTGTTCCGTTTTATGTAGTACTGTTACTGGTTGCTTAACAATGAGTGCACAATTACTCTAAATAAACACCATCTGCAGCCATGCAAGATAACTGAAGGTAAAGTTACACAGTATTATGATGATATTGTGGCAAAGAAATGCTAGGAGACAGCACAAGTGTAGAAACATCCATGTAGGAGAAAACATCTGGGTAGTGATATTCAGCTGGGGTCATTCGGTTTAACCAACCGAGAAACAGGTTTTGTGTGAATAACAAAGACCTGGTGAGTCTTCAAGTCTTTGAGTCCTCGGCTGGTCAACCAGCAAGAGTTCAACCGGTCAGCCTGTGGTGGCTTTGTGTCGTTTGCTGTCGTTTGCTGTGCAGCTTGCGGTATTTGCCAAGGCTCACGGCTTGCACTCAGTCAGTGGTCACTGGGAGTGGAGCAGACAGACCGTAATATAACCAGTGAAGTAATATTAACGTAACAGAGACACTTATTGCACATTTCAGCCAGTCAGTCAGTTTCTAGGTTAGTATTTGGCAGGCTGAATGCTGGGCGCGGCGCCCAGTGAGGCCTGTAGTTTGTAAATCACACTGCGAGCTTGTCCATGGGCGTAGCAACTGTCCAGTACACAGTCCTGATGAATACAGCCATGCCGTTTACAATGAACTAGTAACTTTGCACCACCCTCATTATTTTTCATCTTTTTAAATCTTTATTTACATTTTTCTAGGCTGATTTCTCTCCGGTTTCCCCCGACGTCCGGTTCATTTACAGGGCACTGGCATTGGAGCGGGAAAATAATGAATAATAAGTGTCCTCTGCCCCGCCCGATGTGGCCCGTGAAAGTCGGGGGCTTTGATGTAGTGCGGGGATACAGGCGCTCGCTCAGGCAGGAGTTTGTGTTGCTTGGCAGTGGATGTCTCTCACTTCCTGGATCAGGCAGGCCTGGTTTGCAGTTTTCCCCTTGTGCTGGAGGGAGCTGGTCTCCATGAACACACACAGACACACACACACACACACGCTTGTGTTCCCATTTAGTGAGGACCGTCCATTCATTTCTATTGGGAAAACCCTAAACCCAGTCATGACACCCTTAGCCCCTACCCAGCCCAAACCTTGACCATAAGTAACCAAACAAAATACAAGACTTTTAAGATTTTTAGTTTTTGATTGCAATCACAGATTTTTATAAAATAAAACTCTGTGGGGACCGAAAAAATGGTCAACAACAAGGTCAAAATAACATTTTTGTCATATTGTGGGGACTATACATACATAAAACACACACACCCACACCGATATTCTGCCTTCCTTCACAGTGGCTCTTCTGAAGGCCCAAATGAAACATCGTAATTTATGTGAGCGCCCTGTTCATCTGTCTCCCGCCCCGCCTCAGATCTGGACGAGTGCTCAACCAAACAGCACAACTGCCAGTTCCTGTGCGTCAACACCGTCGGGGGTTTCACCTGCAAGTGCCCACCCGGCTTCACCCAGCACCAAACCGCCTGCATCGGTGAGTCACCCGCGCACACACCCGCACACACACACACACACACACACACACTCCTTTCTGAGGCAGCCGGGCTGAACTAATGGATCCATTTAGCTTTCATCGTACACCGTTAAATAACTCTCTTCGGGATATCTCGAAGTTAATGGTTTCGGTATTATATCTAAAAATCAAATTAAGCTTGACTGATTTGTAGTTATGCTAACTTAACTATGACTTGTTATGGAGCATTGAGCCATCTGTTGCCATGGATACGGCAGGATTAGCCAGTTCCTGTTGAAACTCCCATGACCTCAGCCTTAAACACTTGAAATTAGGTAAACTCTTTCAGCCAGTCTACTGGGCACTTTTAATAGGTGCAGGGCATAGCAGAGGCACTTTTTAATGCACTGGATGAACAATTGTGGAATATTTCACTGCATAGCATTTTTGTAAGACCACATGAATGAGGACAAATTATACCAGCAACTATCAAGAGAAAAAAACAGAACACAAACATGACTCCTCAAATTGAGCAGTTACCAAGAACAGTGAGTAGCAGTCAATTTTCAGAGGGATTGTTTTACTGGTTACAGCCAAAGTTTTTGAGCCAGAGAGGAATCAGCCCCGTCACACTGATCTTCAACCAGCTGAGCATAACGAGTCACAGAGTACTCACCTGGCTGGCTGAAACAAAACCATGGTCTGGATTTGTACTTTCTGGACCTGTACTTTCCACCTCTGTTGACCTTAGGACTGCAGATGCCCATTCAGTCATGGACTGGGACTTGTTGTCTTGTTCCTGCAGACAACAATGAGTGTGCCATGGACCCCGGCCTCTGCGGCTCCGATGGAGTGTGCCAGAACAGCCCTGGCAGCTTCAGCTGTGAGTGTCAGCGTGGATACATCCTGGACCAGAGTGGACAGAAGTGCGAAGGTCAGCCGCGTCTCCAGAGGAGGAGTTTCCATATCTGACTGTGACTCATGCTCTGTTCTTGGAGATAAGTTCAGCCTGGATGAGTCCCATTAAACTTTCGGTGCTTGTTTTCTGCTGTCTGGCACTATGTCCTCCGACCATCTACCGACAGATGTGAATGAGTGTGAGGGGAGCCATCGATGCCAGCATGGCTGTCAGAACCTGGTGGGTGGGTATCGCTGCAGCTGTCCCCAGGGATACCTCCAGCACTACCAGTGGAACCAGTGTGTAGGTGAGGCCACTTGTCTCTTTCTTCTGGATGCTGCGTCGTGGTGTGTTCACCAAGACCACCGGCTTGCTCATTGTCTTTCTAAAACGCCCTCCCTTCGAAGATCACTATGAGAGCAAACACTGCAGGAAATGATTCTAAGAAATGGGGGCTTCAATTTAGGTTAACCCTAATTTTACCCAAATCTGAAAATATACCGTAGCACACAGGTATGGCAGCCATTCTCTCAGAAGGAGGTAGGCCAGCCCTAGTTTGGACAGTCAGTGTGATGTAAGACATGGAAACATTCATACAAGGACTTGATTTACAGTTATTTTCATTCCCACCTTTAATATAAATGATTTATTTTGTCCTTCTCACTCACTGCTTATAGTATCATACTTTTAAGCTCCATGGGACAGAATATCCTTTTTTTTTGTGTCTGGTTTAGGGTAAAGATTGTTAGGTTGCTATGGACTCGCAGCAGGCATGTGTGTTATGTCACTAGTCAGCCACGCCCCCCCTCCCTCCCCTTAGAATTCAATTCAATTCAATTCAGTTTATTTTTATATAGCGCCCTTCACAACAGAGTTGTCCCAGGGCGTTTTACATGGGTAGAACAGCTGGTCCTCAAGAAGTCAGTGCCCGTCTCTGGCTCACAGCACCACATTGTATCTCTCCATTTTCATTTGTTCCTTTGTCTTTCACGCTCAGATGAGAACGAGTGCCAGGGCAGCCAGGTGTGTGGCGACGCCGCCTGCCACAACACGCTGGGCAGCTTCCGCTGCCTCTGCCCTGCCGGCTTCAGCTACCAAGCCTTCAGCGGGGCCTGCGAGGACGTCAACGAGTGCATGTCCCCCCAGAACCCCTGCAACCACGGCTGCTCCAACACTGACGGGGGCTACCTGTGCGGCTGCCCGCCAGGCTACTACAGAGCAGGACAAGGGTTAGCACACCCTGGGCGCTGCACATCGGAGCCTTAACATCCACGCCTGCCGGACGTCCCTCAAATCAACCTCTGTCCCTCTCCCTTACAGGCACTGCGTCACTGGTCTGGGCTTTGGCAGTGGAGGTCAGGGTGAGGACAGTCACGACAACGCCCTATCCCCCGAGGCCTGCTATGAATGCAAAGTGAACGGTTACCCCAAGAAAGGCCGGAAACGCAGAACTGCCAGTGTAACAGATGACGGAGCTCTTGGAGACTCACAGGTAAGCATCACGGCCTGTTTAGCATTCCTGACAATCACATACAGCAGCCAGTTTGACTGTAGACTGAGTCCCTGCCTTCAAGTCGCAAATAAGTAGTTCAATTCCCAGGAAAGCAGCAGACTTTAAGTATTACACCTGTCATCTAATGCAAAAAAGATGGACCATTAACTATTAATCCCTGAGGGGAGATTTTTTGAATTGCATGTTTTTTTTGTTTAAGCTGATTGTCTGTCATTTTTTCAGGATGAGCAGGAGATTGTGAGCCTAGCGAGTGTGGATGTGGAAAACATGTTCCTACTGAAGCTCAGCATCAGCGAGATGAGCAACAAAGACCACATCCTGGAGTTCACACCTGCCCTGTCCACCCTCAGCAATCATATCCGTTACCTGATTGATTTTGGGAATGAGGAAGGCCTCTTCAGGATCAACCAGACAGAAGGAATAAGCTACCTTCATTTAACCAAGATGAAACTTCAGCCAGGAGCTCATTATTTACAAATCAGCAGTATTCCGCTGTACAAAAAGAGAGAACTGGCCCAGCTGGAAGACGAACACGACAAGGACTACCTCACTGGTCAGCTGGGGGACACGTTGAAAATGAAAGTGCAGATCATTCTCCACTAACAGCACAAGGAAACCGTGAAATTGCGTGTAATCAAAGAGACAGAACAGCACAGTCGATTCCCAAAGACGATTCCACATATCATGGATTCAATCTCTTATTGCCCGCAGTGAGTGCAGAGAAGCAGCCTTATGGTGAGCAGCCACATGTTCAGAATGAAAAGTGAGAGGGAAAAATCAGGCCCATGGTTTGTCATTTTCTCAGGCTTCATGCAGAGAGCTCCTCGCTGAATAAGGGTTTGCATAATGATATGTCGAATCTTGCGACACTCCGTGGGACACAAATCGCAGAGAGGCACTGATGCTAAGACTTTTTTTTTTCTGAAGAAAACTGCTTAGCTGATGTTGAGGATTTGGATCGGCCTTGAAGGACTCTTTCATATTTTTGCTTTTCCATCTTTTTGGCTAAATAGACTGGCATTGTATTATGTATTAACTTGTGCTGGCAACGTGACATCCTAGGATTAAAAAATAAACTGTAAAATGTCAGATTGCCCAAGTCTGAGGGAAGGAGACCCAAAAACCCTGAGAAGGGGGGGGATTTGCAGCTGGATCTTAACAGCCACAGTGGTGGTTTGGGGGTGGTGCCAAGAAACTCTTTATCTCATTATGTTTTGGGTTTGAATTTTGCTCATAAATTATGCATCGTGCCAGTAAATAGTGGCATTTTATTATTTCAGTGACGAGACTTAAGTCACTTTTCCATTCAAGGATGAAATTCTGTTAAGCGGGTTCCTGTGAATATTTCTCGGGATCTTTAAGGAAAACTTGGGCCTTCTGAGGTTTTACAGACCTGATAGCCAAGAAGCAACTTTACTGTCTGAACATTAAATCTGCAACCAACCAAAGTTTAGCTCAGTAGCCCCTTTGTTTTTCAGTTATATCTATATTACATGTAAATGAAGTGTGTTTATACTGTAACCATACCACTTTTTTAATCATCAAAGCAATTGTTAACTACATAAAGCCCTGGAAGAAAGGGTTTTCTAATGGTGCTTATAATGACCAACTACTTAATTGTATACACCATTCTGATGAGGTAATATCTGTGACTGAACATTATGCACTGAGGCCTTGGTGGCCACACCCATTCTTGCAAGTACAATCAGTGCTGTCATCAAAGATGATGCAAACAGCTTTCACTACCAGTGTTTGTTCACATCGGTGAGGGTTTAGTTTCAGTAAATTCACAATAAAAAAAAACATTTTTTTTGGTTTATTTGGGTTTGATTTTACCTAAATGTGAAGCGTGCCATTGTCAACATGACTTGACATTTAAGGTTCATAAAGCAGGATCAATTGGAGCACAGATTCCAGTGTGGTATCCTGTTTTTTCACTCATCATTAGGTTTACGAAGTGCTAAGTGATGATCAACAGCCTGTTACGTCCAGCACTACATGCAAAGGAAAAATACACTTTTCCTGCTCATAGAAGAAATAATAATATGGCAGTGACTCGGTTTACTGCCAGTGTTGATTATGTGCACATGTGGCAAGCAGAGGTGTCAATTTCAGGTCCAGAAACTAAAAATACGAACACGTGTTTTCTTATTTGGAGAAAAAAAAACATTTATAGCGTTGACTTGATTTATTAAACTGACATCTTTGTCCTCCGTTCATGATATACACAAATGTGCACCTATCGCACTGGACCCAATGCCCACGTGTTTGCATGAATAAACAAACATACCTAATAAACACATATGACATGGTTAACAGAAAGTTTTGAATCCCTGCTCATCTACAACCTAATAATAAACACCTGTGAACAGGTAACTTACCCTTTACCTCACCCATGTGACATCATGTGACCCACAAATATGGCTCCTACAACCAATGAGTAAAAAAAGGACTGCTTGGCTGGTTTAGGTCAGAGGATCGGTTTTACCATTCAACAGAAATGAAAAACCTGTGGATTTCTAAATGCCTGCTGCACCCCTGAAACACCAGGTGAGAAGACATACTTTCAAGGTAATTAGTGCAGTCGCTGGCTGAGGTCTACCTAAAGCAGCTGACGCTGTGGCCTGCTGGGACTGTCCCCCAGTCCTGGGACCATGGTCAAGATGTTTCTTGATGCACAAGGTTTAAAATAAGTTTTTTTTTATGTGATTAATATCCAAATTATCATTTGAAATTACTTTGTTTCATTCCTTCCTTCCAGTTATCAGACCTATTTAAGATAATCTAAAGCTGTCATTTTGTTTTAATTTAATTTTTGTTAGTCAATAACAGAAGGGTGTTGTTCAGTATGTATGGCTGGATAATTAACTCAATATGTATAACTAGATCACACGACCTACAAAAGAGTTTTGGCCTATTGGACAAAAAGGTTATGCAGTTTCAGTTATCCAAAAGATTGTTGCACCTGAATTTGGTAAATTCATTGTCTCAGTTCATATAATTACAATTAGTTATGGGCACATACTGCAAGTCCCATGTTCAGACAGGAACCAGTGGTTGCAAAACAAATTGTATTAATTCACAACCTACACATATATACATTGGACTCATGTTCCTTAATACTCAGCAAATAAAAAAGCACTGCAGAATGTAAAGGTGAGTCTTCAGGAAGCCGAATCAGGAATCTACTGCCATGATGTTCCAAGCTGGTCAGAAACCAAAAAGTCAAAAGCAAATGGTTTCCTTCAATATACTTGTAGCGCCATATAGTGGCAAAATGTAAGATCAATTAATCTAACAGAGATCAGACTTGGAAAGGAAACCCCACAAATATGACCGTATTTTGCTGCATCTCCTCATGACATGAACATATGTCTGTGAGCTAAAGAAATAAACTGCGGACAAAATGTTCCAACGCTATTACATTTTATGTAAGAAAATAAAAATCCCAATAAAGTTCAAGAATCCAAATAATAACATTTAAAGCGGAGCCGGTCAGCTTCGACCAGTCGATCCAAAACCATCAGCCCCCCGTTCAGTTTCATCAAGTGCCTGGGTGGAAATAATGTAAGTTCAATTTAAGAAACACACACACATAAAGGAAGAGGGTAATTTTCATACTGTCAATAGTAAGGTGCGCTCGGATGCACATTGCAGGTACCTCACACTGCTCAAGGGCGGGATGGCAGATCCTCTCACAGATCAGCTGGGCAATGCGGTCTCCTTTGCGGACTACGGTTAAAACAACAGCAGTATCCTGGTTTTGCGTTTGTAGTTTTTTTTTTTCTTAATACGCTTTGCAATCACATGTTCACACAATCATATTCAAAATAACCGTCACAGACCCAAAAAACATTCGTTTAACCATACAGAAGAGCAAGTGATAAAATACAAGCTTAATTCGGGACGGTTTTATTTCACAAATGATACACAGAATTGGTTTCTGTATAATGAATATGGGGCTGCTCTTTCAGTTCGAGGCACGTCTGCATGCACATTTACATGTATGTAAGAGTGTTATTACCTGGTAAATAGTCTGTAGGGTTTTCAAACTGCCCCAGCGCTTTTAATGTAGCTAATTTTAGGTTTATAATGGAATGATACAGATTTGCAGTGAGATTTCTTGCCTGAGCGTAAGTCAGAAAGCATGAGAGCTCAGTCCTGTGAATACTTCTCCCTTTACCAGAACTATATATTTTTAGCCTATTAGGTGACCTATGTCATTCAGCCGTATTGTATGCTGCACGACAGAATTCCACATGAACCTATAGTTCAGTTATCTATTCCAGAAAGGTGAAAGTGTCATGTATTCCACTTGGTAGGATGTTGATAATAAACATTTTAAAACGAGTCTTACCTTGAAATGTTTCTTTGCTGAAATTGAAGAGGACAACGCCGACATTGCCTCTGTAGTCCTCATCCACAACCCCAGCTTAGGGGAAAAAAAACGTGTTAGGAGTTAGCTTAGCAATGCCCAGACCGCATGCGTTACGGTGCGTTACATCTTCACATCTGCTACCTGAGCGACAAAGTCCCAACTCCGAATTAATATCGGAAAGACAGACGCTGAATGTTATTACCTCCGATGTCTACGAAGTGATTTACTGCCAACCCGGATCGTGGAGCTTAAAAACGAAAAGGAATTCATACGTTTGTTTTCACACGTTTACATGTCTGGATCAAGGACAGTGGTGGACAATAAGAGGATTTCTATAAAAAGTAAAGGCTGTTCCTGGAACATACCCACTCTGCCATAGTATCCAGGGGGGACGGCGATCTGGATGTCGGTATTTACTACGGCTCTTTCCATTGGGGCTATAGAGTAGTCGTGAGCACTGTCCAAGAAAAACAGGTGGTTACTGGAATTCTAGTGTTACTTCGTTTTATACATACTGACATGTGTCTGGTTCGGGCTAAATGCGAGAAACGCGTTGAAAGGAGCAGTTTGATACTTTAATTTCACCTTGCTTAAAAGTAAACCCACAGCGCCTCCCTGGGCACGTAAAAATCATTTAGAGCAAGTTTTTAAATTTAAAAACTTCCCAACTGCATATAATACTAAAACCCGCAGATTAAATAAGAAACATTAATTTTGTTCCCGTTTAATTTGATTTTCATGCAACTCCATTTCCGACGCTAAAAGTTACAGTACTGGATACAGTGCTATTGGATACAGCGTCACTGGATACAGTGTTATTGGATACAGCGTCACTGGATACAGTGTTATTGGATACAGCGTCATTGGATACAGCGTTACAAACAAAGCGGCTGTGACCCACCTGTAGAGATCATAGCCGGCGGCTCTGGCCGATGCCTTCGTTGGGACGGTAGCGTGCTCCGAGAGCCTAGCGACCTTCAGCACGGGTTTGCCCTGGTCAGGACCCGGCCTCGCCCGGCGACCGCCGGAGGTACCGCCGGCTGTTTGGGTGCCATATGCGGCCCACAGTTAGGGGCTGCCCCGCGGCACCGGACTCCCCGGACCCCGGAAACCGAGCAGTTAATCCAGTACACCAACATAACATTTAAAAGTGCATCAGTTATTTTTTTCTTATTATTATTATTATTATTAATAATAATAATAATTCTTATTATTATTACTACCATCATCATTATTATTTTATTTTATTAACCTACGACCGGTTATTAGTCTGCCGTGGTTAAATGTAAAGGAAGTAATCTCAGTAATGCAGTACTTGAAATAGATTTGACTTGGATTTTTTCGTTGCAAATAATGCAAATAAAATATCAAATATTTGTCCAGCGGTCCTCGAGACTTGTCATCTTTGAGCAGCAGGACTACTGTCGACCCGCCGCAATATGCATGCGCTATTTGCAACCACACACGACGACGGTATAAACTGTTTGGTTAGATAATTTATAGTATTATAACTACAATGGTAAGTGGGAAAAAACGAAACTACGTTTATACGGCGACTGCCTTATTATGCTAAGGTCAAGCTCAGTCAGGAGTACTTAAGAATGCTAAAGTACCTGTGTTAAATGTGTCTCCATTTTGTCTAGTGGCGATGGCGCATTTCCAAAAGTGAGGAGTAGGTCTCCTTTGTAATGACCGTACGTCCAAACGATAGTGCCCCGAAATACAACTGCCAATGTGTCTGGTTTTGTAAAAGAGACAAGCCATTTCTGCAGCCCACGGAAGGAGGAATGCTGGGAAAAAAAACTGCTAGCGTCACCGCAGTAAGCCTGCTGCGCAACTGACTCGGCAGGTTAAACATGACAGCCAGGACACGGCAGTGGAAAACATTGCCCTCAAAAGTAACTTAGGACGCTTCACGCACACAAAACGTAGTCTTAGTACGTTTATTCATTGCATTGCTTATTTTAATTCATTTCTTTCCATCCAAAATACAGTGGTATCAAAAGTAACACTGTATTAATTATTAGTATTTCTAGGTACAGCTAATGTTCCATCCATCCATCCATTTTCCTTAACTGCTTATCCATTACAAGTTTACGTTTAGCCTGTAGCCTATTCCAGAAAGCACAGGGCAGAAGACGTTGGATACTCGGGATGAGGCATTTGTCTATAACGGAGGTAAAAATTTCCATCCATCCCGCCATTCACCCGACATTTATTAATTTGAGCTGACCGCTCAATTTAATTTTAAATCAACTTTATATTATTAGGTCATTAAAAGAAAAGGGGTACTGCGTTTCTGTATAACCTAGAAATGAATACGGTGCGAACACGCCACTTCACATACACATTAAAAACCATACATAAAGTACATGAATTAAAATTGCAGCCTGAAATGTGTTTATTTGCAAACTAAGTGCATAAAAACGATTTAAGCGCAACTTAAACTGAAGTTCGTACACTGAACAACACAGCAATAAATTAAGATGATTTAAAATATAAGCGTGGAAAGTTTACAACCCTTTTAGTTTTAGCTGAAACACGCGTGTATAATATTGTAACATCCAAGCGGTTTCTCAATAAATAGAGATTCCGCTCAAACCTAAAAGACTGCGGTTTCGTTTGTGTTTGGCGCCTTACACACAGTGACATCGCCATCATCAGACGAACCAAAGCCTTCGAGCCATATACAAAGACCCCCCTTACTGAACTTTGCGCCCCCTATAAAACGCCTCCTCCTCCATCCAAGCATTGCAGTAAATGGACAATCACGGAGACTGAGAGGGTTATCTCTCACTAATATTAAGAATGAGTGATTCACGTAGTCTCTTTAATATGCATTTAGTAGATAAATTTTAAATAGGTCACTGTATTGTAAAATGCTTATTTCAGCAATGTAGCAAATATGAAAAAAAACGTATATGGCGTTTAAATGATGTACAAAATGTGAGGCTTGTGATATGATAACCTAACCTTTTTCCTGTGTTAAACCCTTTAACTTACTGCAAATTCATAACATTTATACAATCGTTTCGACATCTTCATCCTTCAAGGACAGTCCATGGACTTAATGCTGTGTTGCTGTGGTATTAAATTGGTACTTCCACTAGAGGGCAGCAGAAGAGCTACACTTGTAACTGTGTTCCATGTTTGTTGTTACGTTATGGAGGCTGTTGTAGTGTTTGGCCTGGAGTGTGCCACTTAAGAGTAGAAGGTTAGCACGCTCTTATGGTTTCCTCTGATGAGCATGACGGGGGGGAGATTCTTGGTTAGGATGTCCAGCCAGGCCATGTAGAGGTGGTCAGAGACGGCCCCCTTCCGAGCTATAGGCATGCTCCTGTAAGAAAGGTATGGTTCGTGTAAGGCTTGCTGTGGTAGCTGCTCACTACAGAGTCCTGAACATATTTCATTTAATTTATGCCTAAAATCTCTACTGCTCTAAAAATGCGCAACGGTTGGCAATTCAATCCAGGTCAGCCTCTGGCCTGACAGAGTATTAACCATGGGATTGATACATTTTAGTTGCACTATATAAACATTGTGGCAATTTGCAGGCCTTCATTTCATATAATATAAACCTGCATGCGTCAAGCATGCCATTAGCCTCAAAGTGATTTTAGAAATATTCAAGCCTTCAGCATCATGACATTCCGCCTCGTGGTTCCGATTATATCGTGGGCCGGCATAAGAAATGAAATGGCACAAAATCCACAGATGACACACAAAAAGTTTAGTAACTCATAAATGCATAAGACATAGGTACAGTACAGTTTTGGAGGACGCCAAGCATGTTCATGGCAGCCTCTAACGTGATATCTCACACTTATCTCCCAGTGATCTTTGTATCTTGCATTTCTCATATCTTTTCACTTCGGTTCGCTCACCAAGGGGACCAAAGATGTGGTTTTTCCTGGATCGCGGGGGCCTGCACCCCTAACCCCTACTATGTGGAAGGGTCGACTGTGCTTGCAATGATAGCATCCATCCATCCATCCATCCATCCATCTATTTTCTGAAACCGCTTAACCTATTCAGGATCGTGGGGCTCTGGAGCCTATCCCAGAGGCTACGGGCACAAGGCAGGGAACAGCCCAGGATGGGGCGCCAACCCATCGCAGGGCATTCAAAGAAAGCTTTGCTGTAGAAAAGCCAGTCCATCGCAGGGCACACAAGCATACAAATGTAGCCTAGTTAGAGATGAGTGAATCCAATTAATATTGGTTTCCTGTAGGTACATGCTAATTAATTGGCATAATGAAAAAGCAGCGGCTGTATGTGTCCTGGGTACTTACACAATGATAAGGTTGGCTGCTCTTGAATTCTCCTGCAGCAGTTCATTCAGGCGGACTTGCAGGTATGTCTGTGAAGGGAAAAGGACCCGCTGTGTTTGTCTTGATTAAAGACTGCATTGATGTGTTCATTTTTAGTATCTCCTGCTTCCATACTTCTGGCTGTGAGTTTTTATTCTGAAATGGGGATGTCCTATGTCTCATTCCCCTTGTCTTTGGACCTTGCTGACCTGAATCTAAGCCTGCCGTGGCTATAAAGATTTTCTAATTTTACTTCAGCTACTGACAAGTTGAGTTACCTTCTCCTCAAGCATTTCCAGCTCGGCATCTGTGATCTTCCACGAGTTCTCCTTCTTCTGAGCATCAGTAACGGTGGTCTCCTTCGTGCCATCGTGAAGGCGAAAAGGCTCGATCATGTCCTCGAAATTTTTCCAGCTTAGAGAAGCAGGTGCAGGTAGTAGCATCAAATTTCCCCCAAAAGAAACTGGACCAGTGTGAGAAAAATTAAGCGTATTAAATCTATTAAAATGAGCCAAAAGTGTTTTACCTCTCAGAGCCTGGCTTGGAGCTGATGTCAGGGATGACGCTGATGCTTATGTATTTGATCCTGAATTGTGTAAGAAGGACCTCCATCCTAAGCAGCAAAGAAAGCCTGCTAGCTACACAATTTCTTACAAACAATATCGTCTTTCTTTAATGCATTCAATGGATTTTCCCCACATACTCTGCCCGGTCTTGCTCGATGCGGTCGGCCTGCCCTGCGATGAAGATCCTCAACTTGCATTCCTTCCACTTCTTGCGTGTGGTTAGGATGTAGGGGATGAGCAGAGTCAGGCCTTTGATAGACAGAGTGCTCATCACCATTTCACATTATTATTGCCATGGCCAGTCAACTCAATGCAACTCAGTCCAAGACTTGAAACTGGCTGGCTGAGTATGAGTGCTCACGTCTGCAGTGCTCCTGCTATTCTCCCATTGGTGCACCAAAATTAACAATAAGTTAGCATGATCATAGAAATTACGCATTATGACTCCCCACACACATCGATGAGCCTTGGGCGCCCCTGACCCCATCGCCGGTTCACCTGTTGGCCTTCCTTGAACCACTTTTGGTAGCTACTGACCACTGCATACCAGAAACACCCCACAAGACCATTTTGGAGATGCTCTGACAAAGCGTGTATGAGTTAACATCAAGGTTACTATTAACCAGATGAGATATGCAGTATATGGCATAAGATCAGGGCTTAGCATAGAGAACAGATCACACAATTTTTATGTGGCCAGTAGAAAAAGAATTGAAGACAGGTGCATGCTTGGTAAAAAAATAAATAAAAAATTGTGCAATCTTGAAGCTCCAGGATGACGGTGCATCATTCTCCAGCAACCCATCCATCTTCCAAGCTCTTTTGAAGGCCAGGAACACAGGAAAGTCGTATAACGCAACACAAAATGATTAATGCAGTTAAACCTAACCACGACTGCAAGGCAATGTAAGTGACACAGCTGGCTTTTACCTCCATCATCAAAGAGCCACCAGACGTCAATCGTGCCTTTGGTTTGTTTCTTTTGGAACTGGGTGCTTGCCTCCATTAACCTCTGGTTTACTTTAGGTGCCGGAGGAGTTTGTGGGCCATTTACAGACACTGTGGATCGGTGGGAGGGGGATGGTAAAGGGGAGGGGAGAGAGTATAGATGGTATTCATGGCCTGGGTTTTATTGAGCCAATATCGGGAAAGATTCATTGTAGAGTCTTAAAGCACTTATGTAAGTCGCTCTGGCTAAGGGCGACTGCCAAATGCTATAAATGTAAATGAGAGGGGGTGGAGTCAGCGAAGGGGTGGAATTGATCTAGGGATTAGAATGATCTTTTGTTTTGCATTCCTCATTTAGCATTTTCACGTTTGGAAAAAAGTCATTGTAATTGTATGATGTGTGGTAATGATCGTACAGGAAGCCTATGAAGTCATTCTGGTACCTTGTGTCGTTAGCATCTGTTTAGAAGTTTTCCTGGACCAGAAGTGGCCCTTTCCACCCTCCTGAAACTCCTCAGCCTCCACCGCCTGCTGTTCACGGGCCAACCTCTCCATCTCCTCTGCAGGAGAACACAGGAACCACTGAATTACACCCGATTTAAAATTGTCTGGCTTTGCAGTAATGCGTGGCGCATTCCCTGAATACATCTATAGTATTTAACTTGGCATCAACATTCATACTTACTGGCCTGATATGGAATGAAAACATTTATCAAGTCATGTGTAAGAGGCCTTGGGCCCAATTGCTTTGATGATAAGGGGTTTCCAGTATATTTTAAACCAGGAGAGTTCAAATTCCTCGATTAACCATCGATATATGTAATGAAGTACAGTGTGCTTTATAGCTCTATAATTGATTATATTGTCCTGGTGTCACATTTGTTGTGAATGGTCTGCAGATGATTACACCAACTTCAGGTTGTGCACGTTTAGTGTTTCATACCTACCTTCAGCCTCGATGATGGAGGAAATGTCCAGACCCTGACCAAGTCTCAGTATCACGAGGCCATATTCGAAGTCGAACGTGTCGCTGCCACAGACAGGAGCAGAGCAGGCGATTAAGGCTCCGCGCCGCTTTTGCGCATCACTGTGAGCAGGTAGCACAGCCCGGGGGACTTACTGCAGTATGCCAACGTAGCCGTGCACGTCCTCTCTGGCTACAGTCCTCCAGTCTTTCTTAAACCCAATCACTATAGTGTTGGGCCTCAGTCTACCCAGTCCAGATGCCTATTAACGAATAACCAATAGATATTTGCTTTATAGTCCTCGAATTAGGTGTTAACATCTACTGAACGTGGTAAACTCCACACATAAAGTCTAACGACGGCATTTAAAATCCTGATAACGTATCTGTACCTTTAGCTGCCTCCCTGATAATGAAAGCTATAATGCCCTCTTGCTCTGTCATCAACTTTATGCGCAGCTCTGAAGCAAGACGTCTACCTGTGCCTACCTGTAGGAGGTTTTCGACGCCTTCCCTGAAGTTCTCGCTCGCTACGGCTGCGTAGAAAGCTTTGCGCTTCTTCTTGTTCAGCCACACCTGGTTCGGCTCCATTCCCGCATTCATCTCCTGGAGCATCTTTAACCGTGGTCCCTGGTTGGATTGAATCAGTTTCACAAAAGTGGGACAGAAAGCGCCATCATCGTCTTTCTCTGTGAGTGTAGTGTAATTTGATTGTAGATTTCAGCTTGTGCTGTGTTGGGGTTGCAGTTTGATTCACGTTTCATTCGCTTTGTATTCCAGCAGGCAGCTTGTCAGTGACTGGATGAAGTCAACAGTTGGGGTTTAACTGCTGCCGTATAAAATTCCTAATCTATCTGAAGAAAAGTCAAGTTTTAATGACCCTCTACAAAGAGCACGAACATCAGAATGCCATCCAAGTTCGAGTTTACGACACTATAAAGTGTGTGCTCACCACAAACACTTGGCAGGTGAGGCAAAGCCCATAGCCCTTGGTGATGGAGTGGGCCAAGTCAAGGAGCGCTGGTCGGGTTCTGGGGGCTCCAGTCAGCACAATGCACTGGGGCCTGAAGGGAAAAGGAGACTAAAGGTGTCTGCAACTTCAAAATGACTGTATTGAATGATACATTATTCAAATTCCTATAGAAATGTCATGATGAGCATGTACTCTGGCAAGAAACCTCAACAATTTCCTTAAAACTTTATATATAGTTTAGCATGTCTTTTTTCCCTGAATGCCACCATCTTTTCTCACAGCACCTGAAGTTTTTGATGTGTTCATCCACTCCAGATAAGGTCAAAGCATTGTTTACAGCATTGATAAAAGTCACTGCCTGTGTAGAGGAGCCCCAGTTCACATCTACAGGGCAAAAAAAAAAAAACAAACAAAAATGAAATGGGATAAGAGATAATGCTCTGTTAGAAGTCACATGGTCTAGCTAACAAGAGGTTCACGGTGATGATGTCATAGAACCGCATTTTTCAGTCACCTGGCTTTTTCACTGTAACGTAGATGTACAGGAAGATCTCAATGCCGTAGGTCAGCAAAGCGGCCCACCAGTTGATGACAAACATCACGCTGCAGCACAATATGGCACCCAGCAGAGACAGCCACATGTTGTAGTATTTGTAAGCGGGTCTCCATCCTGCCAGACCAAATCTCTCAAGTTATATCATGCACAGCAGGGACATTTAAGCATTATGACAAGAGCCTTAATAAAGTCCATGCGTTGTCTATTGTGAATTTACTTGAAGCTGCAAAATGGTGCATGCTCAGAAATAGGTTCTGTTATATCTCTCAGGATGTTACACAGAAAAACACATTTTTCTGACTTACAATTCGTTTTATAGCTCATTGAGGAATACATTAGGACTCAGCATCCCAGTACTGGGACCTGTACTTCTAGTTCAGTCCTATACGGTTAGATGAATATCAGGCTTCGTATTCTTTGTATTCAGTCCACAGGAGACTTAGGAAATGAATTACCTGGTGACTTTGCATAGGAAGCGTGGAAGCAGGAGAAGTTGATGAGGGCGTAGGATGCTAAGAAGAAGTTCGAGATGATGGGAGCGATCACGTTGAGCTCCGCTAAGAAAGGGAGAGGAAGACATAAATGTTAAGGCGATGCCGGGGAAACGTTCTGCAGGAGAGTTTCCCAGTTACGCTGATACGTATTCTGTCCCGCAGAAATAGTGTAGGCCTATTATTTGGATTTATAATATTATTATTATTATTATTAGTAGTAGTAGTAGTAGTAGTAGTAGTAGTAGTAATAGTATTGTTGTTGGTTATCATTATTATTCAGTTTTAATAAAAGTACATATGGTCCTATACTGTACCTCAAGTCAGCGAACTGCTGAAGCCACACACTGTTTTCATGAGTGTCACAACCTAGTGTGTGCCTTTGTTATTATGAAGCATTGTATTTTATCCAAACTTTTATTATGCAAGCCTTTATAGTGGTACTTTCATAAGTACAAGTTGTCCGTAACCCGGGGACTGCCTGTTCCTTAATACCTGTTTTGTGACCAAGTGTCAGAATGTTGCATTGGTGTGCGAGAGCTGCATGCACTACTTTATTCTGGTCTGTGACCTGCGTGGGATGTCAGGCTGGGCTTCTGCCCTCGATTCTTGGATATAGTCACCGATGAGAATGAACGCCACGGCGATGCCGAACGTGAGGACGTAGCCGCGGAAGGGCTCATTGTTCTTGCCATGTCCCTTGGCGAAGAAATGTAGCGCGGTGTAGATGTTATCCTTACACAGTGCCTGTGATCGGACACATTTATGGCTCTCGTGAAAAATGAAAGCGCAATAAACATTTGAAAAATCGGGCATTCTTCATCCATTTAAAAATAGTCGAAGGCGTATTTTGTTCTGTGATTTGAAAGACAAAGGAGCTGAGTTCCTCAGAACTTAACAGTGAGCAGCTCAGTTTGAAATGAAGGTTAATGTGTGAATGGTTCACAGTCCTTACCTGGAAGACTTTGGGGGCGCTAACGAGTGAGGCCAGGGCTGATGAGAGAGTAGCTGAGAACGTTCCCGCTGTTATAAGTGGACCAAAGCCGGACACCATAGTCATAACCTGGGTGGGATGGGACACAGACTGACTCAGCACCACCACCAGTCCTGCTCATTCCATACAGTACTAACATAATGTGAATCCTTTGAGTCACTCATTTCTTTTTTAATGTTCAAAGTGCTTGTGTGTGTGGGTACCTGGAAATTGTTCATCAGGCCGAATCTGCAGGGCTCTGTTTTGCAGGATGTGAAGTTGTAGCCAAATTCGCAGGCTGCTGAGCCGTTGCAGTTCATCGCCCCTGAGAAGGTGCTGTTCACGTTGCCAGTTGCATCCCGCACAACTGTAGAGGCTAAAATGAAAGTAACAAAACAACAGGGTCACTCATTGTTAATGGGATGATGAATTAAAAAAAAAAAACAGAACTTTAAGCCCTATTCACCAATGCAGTTTTATATGGTGTTCTTTAAGGGAGGAAATCTGGGTAACTTTTAGAAGGAGCTGTATTAATAATATGTACTTATGAAAATACAGGTACATTCGGTATACATAAAAATTGTGTATATAATTGGTTGATATGCTTGCTCAACACTGGTACTGTTCACAATATTTTATGTACCACCTTGTTTCTGAGACATCAATTATGGAGGCAATGTAACTTGAATGTAACATACATCTGGAACATTCCACCACAAGCTTATGTAGCCCATCATAGTCATGAGCATGAGGCTACCGAGCTAAATCTCGAAGAGAGTCTACTGCTCATTGACAAAGAGCTGCACTGATTGGAGTATCACGTTGTGTTAAGCATGCCTTTTTAAGGAAATATTGGGCATGGCATATTGGCTAGGCTGTACTGTGAGAATACACCTTACAGCTTATAGAATACACCTTACTTATATATATATACATATATATAAGTCATTATAAAGGGTTTCCATTCACAGCCAAAAGGCCGCAGGGACATTTGGACAAAAACCTAATATGCCAGTTGAATCATATAGCAGATCCCAAATACTTTTAAAATGAATTTGAACTGCATTTATAGTCCTGTATTTGAGTCTGTTGATTTGATGTTTAATTTGATATGCGAGTTACGTAGTCAAATGTATGACAGAGTTTCCAAGCACAGGACATTGTGCCTGCTGAGCTCTTAATTAATTAAACCGCATTGAGCTATTTATTGAATTAATCTTAGGAATTAACAATGGAAAAGACTTTAAAATCATGTTAAACTGAATCCGTTACCTAAAGACCAGATTTTCCTGTTGTACTAAACCAAAGTGTCATTTGAAATGATGAGCGATTATTCTAATGCTCTCTGGTTCATTAATATTATGTTGATGATTAATTTTCATGTAAAGTATGACTTGTTTGTGACCCTTGAAAAACCAAAATTACTGAATAAAATATTTTAATAAATATATTCACAAATTACCAAATTTGGTTAATGTGATTAATTTGCTTCATGATCATGCTAATTAAGGACTCATCTGGACCGAATGTATACCATACTTAGTATATTTCAAGGACTGTAGTTGAAACGTTGCAGTGGTGCAGTACACACATTTTTCTGGATGTGTAAAATCATTAGTAATATATTAATACTCCAGTAGGTAGTTTGGAGGCTCTGAGTATGGACAGGAACGCCTGTGTTGACTTGTCACAGCCAGCCTTTTTTGTCCTAGCCTGATTTCTCAATGGGCCTAAAACAAAATTAAAATAGAGAATGCTCATCTGTTCTTTGGAAGTGGAAGCTGTCAATTTATCTTAAACTTTGTTGCAACAGGCTCACAGCGGCATCAAGCCAGGTTTTTGATTAGACCAGGGGTTCTGTGAGCCATCATGTACATTGATTTTCAAGCAAGATTTTGTGCCATTTTAATTAATATTCTAACACTACTGCAATTAAACATCCCTAATTAATTTGTAGAGACTGCAAGGGCAGCTATGAAATAACTCTATTCTCAAAAAGTGACAATTTGATGAAGGTCGAAGGTGCATACCCTGAAGAATATGAAGGATTTATTTACATCTACTTACCCACACAAATGGCTACAGCCAGATAGGTTACTCCTGTGATGATAATAGCCAACATAGTCCCCTTTGGAATTGCACTTTGGGGGTCCTTTCCAAAAGAAATCAAATTAACCGGGATGACACATAAATCATAGCAACACTTTCCCCCGAATGGTGTGAAATCACCTGCCATATATTTTACTAAGACATTCCGAATATGACCCAAAGTGTCATAAATTCACGGTGCGATTCCTTCACAGTACAGTTGAAAATAAGAAGGGTTTGGTGCCCCATTCTGGCACGCTGGGGTCGTCCCTGATCCCTGGCACCTACCTTCAGATCCCCAGAAATATTGGCACCTGCCAAAATGCCGGTGGCTGCCGGGAAGAAGATAGCAAAGACGGAGAAAAAGGTCTCTCCATCTCGAAATTCAGGGACGAAGTTCTCTGCAAATATGGAAGCTGCAACACAGGTGGAGTGGAAATGTCTATTTTACATGGGGTGCCACCAGAGATTCTGGGTCCTATGAAAGCATATCATGTTGGACCCCTAACCAAGACCAGTCAGTCATGTTCCAAAATCCTTAGC
The DNA here is from genome assembly GCA_026780765.1 of Petrocephalus schoutedeni. Classification (NCBI taxonomy): domain Eukaryota; kingdom Metazoa; phylum Chordata; class Actinopteri; order Osteoglossiformes; family Mormyridae; genus Petrocephalus; species Petrocephalus schoutedeni. The sequence continues at coordinate 7,233,797 of JAODKL010000009.1, forward strand.
AGCCCAGTCATCAGGGGCCATAGGAATCATCCTAAGCTTCTCTCCCTTCATGGTGCCCCTGATTGCACATCCTGTGGTGTTTGCCTATTGCCCCAGAGCACAGTACTCACACAGTTCTAGTAGCGGTAAATTAGATCATTATCATGTTATTATATGATCTTGTGTGATTGGCCTACTGCGGCACATGGTGTTGGCTCACACTGCATCTCTCACCTTTGTAATTGAAAAAGCCTCTGGACTTCTTTTCTTTGGTCGTAGGGATCACTGTTCCTATGAAGAAGTTTGCGATGGCCAACAGCAAGATAATCAACAGGATGATCTGAGCCTGAAGTAAAAATTTTACTGAAGTTAATTGGTGAAAGTATGGGGGAGAACAGGTTTATATATCAAGTGAAGGGGAAAAAGCTAGTAGACCTACAGGAAAAAATCAAGGGCAAGCTCAGGAAGTGATGTAAGAGGAAGGCATAAATATGGCACACTATATTGCTGATTGGCTGGTCTGACACCTGACACAAAATCTGATTGGGTATCTCTCTGAACCAATCCTTTTTCATTCTGCACTCAGAACATTTTTGTGTAAATAAAACTCCCATGAGCTGGCATACCAGGAATAAAAACCAAGGCTTGCTTTTCATTGTAGTCTCACCTTGGCCTCCCATTCCATTCCGGCCAATGAAATCCCTAGGAGCAGGACCACTGTGATGCAGCCAACAATTCTGATGTCACTGACCTCATCCACCATCATGGCATTGCTTTCCTATGAAGCACCACAGCAGACGACATCATTAAGATAAATGATACTGTCATTTTTCTTGCTGAATAATGAGTTGGTCACAAGACAATCATTACAAATTAAATTCAGACAAATGTCTTGTCCTTTCCCCCTTTGGTTAGGATTCAGTGCATGAAATATTTTAGCGCATGCCTGTGTGTGTGTGTGTGTGTGTTATTCTCGACGTGTTTGCAGCTTGACGCTGGCTTGGAGCCCACAGCTGGCTGCCTTGTCCCCAAAGCCCCGAACACCATGCACTGAACAGGGGATCTGGGGCAGTGATCTTACCATGGTCTTACCATGGTCTTACCACATGAATGTGAGGCCATGCAGTGTTTGCAATGTTTCCAGCTAAAGCTGATGATATCTATTTGACTATTCATTTAATCAAAAAGTCAAACAAATAAAAAAGAAAATCAGTGGGGGGGGGGGAGGCACTGATTTTCTTTTTTATTTGTTTGACTTTTTGATTAAATTAATTACTATTATTAAATGCTGTATTCCATTTTGAAAAGGGTTTTTGTCTTGTGATGCTTAAATTTATAATCCATCCATCCATTTTCCAACCCGCTTATCCTGTTCAGGGTCGCGGGGGGTCCGGAGCCTATCCTGGAAGCAATGGGCACGAGGCAGGGAACAACCCAGGATGGGGGGCCAGCCCATCGCA
>JAODKL010000009.1:7255243-7267970 GCA_026780765.1 Petrocephalus schoutedeni
TTGAACAGCTGACCTAAAGGTTATCCAGAAAACCTGCATACACACTGGCCCTTTGTGGATAAGATTGCCCACCCCTGTGCTAAAAGTTACTTTCAGCAAAGTCTAAGACCAATTCCTAAGTGCTGACAGAGCCAGCACTTAAGTCTTGTGAAATGAGGACTACAAATAAAATCCTGCCCCAGTTCAACCAATAGAGGAGCTACACAGTGAATATATTAGTGACATCAAACCGTTAATGTAGGGCTTTAAACAACACACTTTTTTGTGATTATACCTGTAATTGGTTGTACTAAAATCTACCTAGCACATCACCGATCAATTTTCAGTAATAGATGCACATGTTGTATATATTACAGGTCAAACGCAAAAGTCATAGCAAGGCAATGGATTCTAAAATAAAACACAGAAACGGTTCTCGTGGCACAGTTGGTGCTTAAATGGGAAGAGGTTTGCGAGGCTAATGCAAGCTCCATAAATCCAAAATCCAAAAAACCTCGGACAAGACGTTCAGCAGCGGAGTATGAAAAAAGGTAGTATAATGTTTTATCTACCTCGCAAAAGGAAATCGCAGCTTACAAAGCAAGCATGCAAGCTACAAGTTTGTGTCATTATTTATATTGCTCACATGACATTCACTATAATAGATTATTATTATTATTATTGTTATTATTTCCCATTTCTCTTTTTAACACACAGGCAAGGGTCCTTCATATAAACATGTAAATGGATAGGAGAGGAGATATTGGGGGTGTCAAATGAGTCCATTTGCGGCATTGCAAGTACACAAAATCCTGCACTGCTAAAATTAAGAGTTTCAAAGAAGCTGAGACCTACTCTTAACACTTGTGAACTTTTATTCATGCCACTTACTTTTAAGTCTGAGAGTACGACCAAAATCACGTCACTCTTAGCGCATTTACGAGTAAAATTTTACTCTGAGAAGTTTTATGCATACCGGCCCAGATCTTGGGTGCAAAGGTGAGTTTTCAGCTAGTACAGCAAACTCTCTGGTTTGTTAAGGAGGCTTCCTTTGTGCAGGTGGCCGGATGGGCAGCATGGCTATGGATCGCGTGGGTCCTGGGTTCGAGCGGATGGGCGGTGGCCTGGATGTGCACCGCGGGTACAGGGCCTATGCGGGCGGCTCAAGTCACATGGGCAGTGCGGTGTCTGACAGAAGCCTGGGCGCCAAGGCAGGCTGTCAGATATTCGTACGAAATGTGAGTAGTTAAAACTCCTTCACGTAATGTTCTTTGAGTCTGAGACTTGACTTTGGTAACGCTTTTCTTAGCGGGGCACAAATAATATAGGATTGTGCTATTACTTATGTATTAATTAATTACAAACTCTTAGTCTTAGTTACATACTGATCTTATTTTAATTCATCATAATTGTATCGTGATGCATGTTTTATCTCAAACTGTTACTATATTTGTTACTATATTAATTCTGTGAACTACTGAAGGAACAAGTAATGAATAACACAAGTAAAATACTGATCTTATGTTTGTTCATCATTAATGAATCACAACACGTTTGATTTGTTCGTGATTTGTACTTCAGTGAGTTATTGTTGCCCTGTTAAGTAATGTGTTGACTTTTGTTGCAGCTTCCCTATGATCTCACATGGCAAAAATTGAAGGAGAAATTCACTCACTGTGGTAAGGGCCTTGGCTGCTTATTCTTACGACTTAATTATTCCTGCTGGTGAACTGGGTCCCTTTTTATGGATCATCTTTGTTTCTTGTCAGGTCAAGTGATGTTTGCTGAAATAAAGATGGAGAATGGGAAATCCAAGGGGTGTGGGACGGTGCGCTTTGATTGCCCGGAGAGCGCGGATCAGGCCTGCCGGGTGATGAACGGCACGAAGATCAGCGGGCGAGAAGTGGATGTCCGCATCGACCGCAGCGCTTAGTCAGCTCGCCATCGTCAGCAGCCTCCTGCATCTTCTGTTTTGTTTTAAAAACATTTTGTGTGCCGCTTACTGTTGTACCACGAAGACAGTGATAATCACCAGCTCCATGTGTATATGATTTGTTTATACATGGTGTCTCCCCTCTCCTTTTTTAATTATAATAATTGTAGCACATTTTTACAAGTAAATTTGTCACAGTGTGATGTGGTTTATAGTAATTTTCCCCAGAGGAAAATGGTAAAAAGAGTGAGACGGAGCCTGTACTGGACAGATGATTGACAATTGGAAGGAAAGAAGGAACGTGAAGCCAGAAATCTTGAAAAAAGAGAAAGTTGACCCCTTCAAAGGCGAGCGAGGGAAAATTTATAAATGCTTTTGGGAATTGTGTATAAAAACTGCTTCCGAGTGGAAGATAACTGATCAGTCAGGTGATTCTGCTGTGGGAGACGTGTGTTTGTGTAAATGCAGACTGTTAGTGTGGCTGTGTATGCTGGGATTTGTTGCAGGCTTGCTTTTTTGGTCCACTTGGTGTGTGTGTGTAAGAGCACATCCTTTGTTTTGCATATAAAATTGCCTTGCAGCTCGTTACAATCGGGGATTAGGCAACACTATAACACCGAAGTAGTGTTTGTCACACTGTAATGACTGAATTGCTTACTATTTATAATTTTATAAAGGTCACAATCCAGGAACCATACCTAACCACTCTCTTTAAATGTGCGAAAAGGTTTATTTTTCACCAAACTGGCTTTTTTAAAAAAAAAAAAAAAGGGGGGGAAAAAGCCTTTAGTTGGTAAATTAGTCAGCTGAGAAATGAGATGACAGGCAAAATGCGCTAAATCCTTTAATGCGTCCGTTAATTCCTGAGTTCCGCCAACGCGTGTTTTGTGGATCAGTCCTTGCACATTGTTATGGGGCTGTTGCCAATAATTCCGAGCTCATACAGGATGGACAGAACTGCAAAGACAACATATAGGAACAAGCACACGAGGCCAAGCTTCCAGTCCAGCCTCCAGCCGTTCAGATGGACAGCGATAAAGAGGAGCATGACGGAGAGGAGCAGTGAGCAGACCGTGTATATCAGCCCCGCACTGTTCACTTCCACGGGGGTGGAGGTGTCCACAAACACGGTCTTTATAAACCATGGAAGTCCAAGGCAGAGCATGTCGAACACGTTGGATCCAATGATGTTGGACATGGCCATGTCTCCTTTCCCTGAATAAAGGAGAAGACGCATATTATTACTTACTGTCTATTGGGAGATGCCACTAATCCCTCTGATCTATTTGGTTGTCCTGCGAATACATGTGCGTTTGATCCTGGGCATTTTCACTGCTCACAGCTGTGAAAAAAATGGGTATTCAAGGATTTCTACAAAAGCTCACGGGTAGTGGTGGCCTAACACTTAAGGAAGTGTGCTTGCGATTGAAAGGTTGCTGGTTTGGAACCCTGAGCAGCAGGGCACCACTGAGATATCCTGAGCAAGGTACCGCCCCATGCACTGTTCCCTGGGTGCTAAGTAACAGCTGCCCACTGCTATGTCAGATGTGGGTTATATGCAGAGGACACATTTTGTTGTGAGCTGTGGTGTGTCAGCAGTGACCATCTTTCTTAATCACCTTCAAGAAAAACTTGATTTCCTTGGTACATTGAATAATACGTACTTGAAAGCTAAACTGATTGAATGCATTGATGATGGTAGATACCAGTACCTTCTCTGGCCACCATAACACTTGCTACTGTGTCTGGGATGCTTGTCCCAGCGGCCAGCAATGTGAGACCCATCACAGTGTCTGGAATTTGCAGTGTTTCCCCTGCAGGCCAGAAGAATAATGAATTCAGTTTCATGGATGTAAATCTGTGGTCTAGAGTGCATTCATGTAGTTAAGGACTACTTAATATATCAGTTTGCATCACCCCAGAGCCAGCTGACTCTCTGAGAAGTGCTTATGTGGAGTTAAGCCACCCACCACTGTGTGCGAAAGGCTCTTCCCATAGTTTCTGTTCTAATAAACCAGCCGTTACATTGTGAAAGAACTACTGGGTTGAAAACTATTGAAAGAAAGGACTGTTCCTTTAAAAGGTTACAGATTTTCAGTACAGCACTGTTGTGACTGCTTATGGTGGTGTTTTATCTTAGCGGCACGGTCCACATTCTTTACAACTGCCATTTCCCTTAGCCGTGTGCGTATATGATTACTAGCAGTATAATAATCCTATTATACTCTATGATGTCTGTTGGTATCACATGATTTCTCATGGTGTCCCGGAGGGCAAAGCAGGCCGTAATCCTGTGTTGGCTGGGAGCTAAATTTGACCTCAGATGAGAGGCTGCAGTAATTCCTCAGGATATAACAATGGAATTTCAGGAATTAAGACTGAAACATGTGATTGCGCTCATGTGCAGTTCAAACTTTGATTCTTACAGTAGTCGGCATCACTCAAACCGCGTGCTCGTTTTAAACGTAAGCGTCGAGATCTATATGGATCTTTTCTCCCTACAGTCAAAGAAATTATTGTACTTTAGTAGAATTTCAATACAGAATGAAGCAAACACATTTACCTACTATTGTGACCATCCACACCAGAATGTAAGTGAAGGCAGAGATCCACACTGCAGACATCAAGAATGTAACCATGAAGCACTTCCTCCAGAAAGGCTTTCTGCAGTCTGGTATGGTCAAATAAAGCAGCAGAATAGTGGGCAGTGACAGCACCCAGAGGATTCTCTTCAGTGCGTTTTCTGGCATCGAGAAGACACTTTGGTGATCTTTAAGGTGAAGAGACAGGCCACAAATGTGTCTTCAGGGCAACTTCTTACCACATGCTGGACTACATATGTTTTTTAGGTAGCACAGTAAATCGCAGTTTGCTCAGCTGCGAAGGCATGTTAAGTCATACCCTCTTGGATTTCGTTTAGCCCGTGCAGACTAAGGGAGAGGTGGGAATATCCAGAGTCATCCTGAAAGATCCCACTGTCCGTTCTGGAGCGGCTGTGGACCAGGAGGCTTCCTCTCTCATTCCAGCCAACAAGGGGCTGTTGCTCGCTCTGGTCCTCCTGGTCCTTTGCCAGGCAGCTACAGCAAGGGCTGAACTTCCTGATAAAGTACTCACTGATGCGAATGTCGAAGCCCAGCACCACAACATACAAGCTGTAAATAAGCAGTAGGCAGGCTGCGTCATACCTTAAACGTGAGAAAAAAGCCATCAGGACAGGAATTAAAAACATAGTATTAACAAAAAACTGTTACAGCAATCTATAAGGGCAATTGAATTGCATTTGAAATCAAGCAGAAGTTCAGTAATCATGTATGTTTTTTTACGCAGGTTATATCCAGAAAGAAACGCGGTTCTATTTTTTTCAGTGTTAAACGCCGTTGATTGATAATCGTCACGAGTACCTAGAGAGCATGTACTTACCAATAAACTTTGTTATCGGAGATGATAGCAATAACAGCCGCGACACTTAAGGCATAAGCCACGCAGTCTCTGAACAATGGCCAGCAGGTGAGCTGTCCCACCTGAAAGTAGGATTAACTCATTAACAGTCTCAGGGCTGCCAACTCTGCTCAGCTGGCTGGCGGGCGATTTTCAATTCCAGTCAAGTCTGCATACAAGTGCACACGCATTAAGATGTAAGTAAGAGTTTTGTTACCTATTAAATGGTCTGTGGGGTTTTCGAACTGCCCAGCGCTTTTGATGTAGCTAATTTTAGGTTTATAATGGAATAATATACATTTGCAGTGAGAGTTCTTGCATGAGCGTGAGAGTCTGAAAGTGTGAGTGTCACGCCAGATGTGTGAGAGCTGGCAGCCCTGAAGTTATCAGGCGATATCAGGTCCTGAGTATCTCCAGATGTGTCTCCACACTAATGCGGTTCACGGAGCTCCACAGGTTCGACCATAGATCTCCAGTAACGGAACTCATTACATGGAAACTTTAAATAACAAGCAAATTAAAGTGCAGCACGATCCTTAATTCAAGTGTAACTGCGCAGGAGTTCAGTTGATTTTACGACAGAAATAACCTTAGAAAATTAATGTTACGTACCACAGAGGTTAGAAGTCCACAGGCAGCACAAATTCCAAGGAGGTTATAGACTGCAGATCCGACTATGGTACTCACACCAATGTCTCCCTTTGTTACAAAAACGCCTAATGAAATAATACGCACATTGTTACCATTACTAAACTTTTGGCGCAGTGTATATTTATTACAGTATAACGGAAATAAGCCGGCCTACCGAGAAACGCCGTGACCAGTTCAGGTGCAGAGCTTCCCGCTGCCATGAAAGTAGCCCCAGCAACATCCTGAGTAAGCCCAAGACCTAGAAAAAAATGCATGTAGAAAATCAATAACACCAGAATGATGCAGATGATATATAACAATTTCTGATTTATAAATGCAACAAAAACATTACCGGTCACTTACGTTCGCTGATAACTTCAAGGGATGGTAGGAAATAATCATCACATACTATCGACACTGCTAACAGCATGTAAAAAATAATGATAAAATAAATGACGATTCCACCATCTTTGCGCTCTTGCACAGTGAAAAAGCCATCTGGAAATTCCGAGGAAACTGGAGATATACACTGGGACTCATTTTCTGTAATAAAAGTTACAAACCTTCTTTAGTATTTACTTGAATAACATATAAGTATATATGACCTCGATATTGTTTTTTTGTGTTCAGGAGAGACATTTTATAGAGATTCATTTCCATTTTGTTCATTGTTTATCTGGGAAACAGATAAGTCATTAAGAGTTCTTATCACCATTTCTAAAGAGCAGAAGCTCGCATTCAGATCCCTAAACTCTTCACCATGCATTGATACTTACCAACATCCCTCCGTAATCTTGCAGAATGTATGGCTGGTGCAGTTACGGACACTCTGAACAATAAATGAACCGAGCAATATAAAAGTACAACAATTCCCAATATGTAAAATAACACGTCTCTTCTTTTCTTTCTCTTATGAAGAAAAGTAGATTTCATTGTTCCCTGATTTAAAAACACTGTGAGCTAACTCATGCAACTATTCCACTAAGGCTGTTCAGCGCGGTTTGCGGGAGCTTCTGAGAAATTCAGCAGGTCATAAATGAAGTGAGGCTCGCTTAGATGGAAACGATCACATTTAACCCGGGACTAGAAATCACGAGATTAAACGTGAATGGGCATTTGCCTTGGGCTTAGCAGGTGACCCACTAAGTTACAGAAAATAGAAGGCTGCAGAAAGGAATCGTTTAGCTGATCGCAGTAATGACTGTTACTGAAAAAGACCAGACCTTTAGAGCAGTGATTGGTTTTACAGATAAGGCCAAGCGATTATAGAAGATGGATGAATGGATGGATGGATGGATGGATGGATGATCTATTTACAGTCACTGTTACTAATCTGATATTTTCTTTCACGTGAACTATCCTGAAAAATATGCATTATTGATTTAAATGATTAATGCTAAATATCAAATAGAAACTTATTATGCAGCGTATTCAAATGTGACGCTGGTGATTGTAACAGGGTGGCCGTAACAGCTGAAAAACAACGCATGTGCTGCCATGGTGACAGCAATCTCTCCACACCTACAATCACAGTTACGGAGACTTTCAGAACTCCTGTTCATCTTCGCGTGTTTTCGGACTGTGGGGGGAACCGCAAAGCAGGGCTGCCCAGTCCTGTTCCTGGAGATCTACCACCCAGCAGAGCTTAGCTTCAGCCTAACTGGCTCTAATGCTGAGACGCTACCGAAGGGCCTGATTATCCGTATCAGGCGTGTTACCTTAGGGTTCCGCCTCAGCTCTGCAGGGGGTATACATCTCCCGGAGCGGGACTGAGCAACCAGCCAGAGAAAGCCAAAATTAAGAAAACGGTGATATCTAGCTTTCTTATTGCGACATCTTGTGTTTTGGTTTGTGGTTTGGTTTTTACATTTTCAGAAGTGCCGGGTGCACAGGCATCATAAACCTTATAATAAAACTTTACTGCACAATGTCTGATAAATCATGTTATATAGGTTAGAGAAAATCGACATTTTCCTTATGAATGACGAGAAATCAATGCTTGCGTGCATAAATATATGTATCATGTCAATTCATACAGTTGCACGTTTTCACCTATAACCACTGCCATGATGGCCCTTTGACCACTGAACCACTGTCATGATGGCCCTTTGCTTTGATCACTGAAGAGCTGAATCTAGTAGCCCAAGGTGTTTAGTAGTGCTGGCAAAATGAAGCTTCATGACCAGCAAATGGTTCATGAAGTGTCATTTGGCAGTCGCTAGTGTTTGGAATTGTCGTGCCCTGTAATTCATGTAATGCACGTGATGTGTTTAATAGTGTATGCTGGCCATCTGTGGCTAAAGAAATTCATCCAGTACAAATAATTACCTTATTCGATAGATCAGGGAAGGTCATTTGCAGGATAGAAGGAGAAGGAATTAGCTTTGTAGAAGAGCATCCTTGAGTTGATGAGTTGTTTGGTCTAGCAGTGATGTTGCTGTTTTGACTTGGCCACAGACCACTTGCTGACAGGTTAATACAGCCGAGGACCTAATTATATTCTGGGATATAATACAGGAGACATGATGTATCTGTATAAGCCTTGGGTGAAATCCAATTGTCCAGCTGCATTCTGTAATATTGTGTTCTGAAACTGTTTTCCCAGAAGCAGTTTGATCATACAGACAGAAACCAAAGTCTATAGTATTGAAAAGGGAATTGGAAACATTGAGTGGTAGTTATACAAGTCAGTGGAATTCAGGAAGGTTATTCATAAAATTTGGGTGTAGGGTAAAAAAATCTACCTCCTGTAGAGGTTCACTCTCAGTGAAGTTATACAATTTCACCAGTAGATGTCAGCAAATGCATGTTTGTGCTGCAGGTTTTGTTTACCTGACACAACCCCAACAGGAATGAAACTTCAGCATTGGCATTCTTTTTGTGGTGCGTGTGATGCATTTAAAGGTCATTTTAAAATGATCATTTAATGGAAATGTTTTTTTTTCCATTACTGTAGTAGGAATTGTTCAAAAGAATCTGTAATATTTTCCATTGAAACAGACTGTGATAGGGCATGGTCAGTATTGCTACTTTCATCTGCATTTCATCACTTCAGACACGAAAACATGATCCTTATTTTTGTTTTTTTCCAGCGTAAATGAGTTAAATAATTTATCTGTTTACCTGCGATTATTTTCCAGTGCCAATGAAGCCATATGTTCAGACTCAGCTTGTGTGTTTGTCTGTGCAAATGACAGTCTCCAAAATGTAGTCACAGGCAGACAGGAGGAAGAGGCAGGACCTGGCAAATGGGTTAGATCTTCTGTTCCTTCAAACCCAGCTGGCATTTGTTGGTGTCTCCGAAAGGACTTAAGTGAAAGGAAAGGAACAAAAGGAAATGAATCTGAGACATTAAGGGCCGCTTCTACTCAGTCTGATAAAATAGATAGCGATATGTAGTTAGAATGTGTTCTCTTTAAAAATTAATAGACCAGTCCTTTACCTTTGAAAATGGGAGTTTTTATTCTAAAACTGTAATCTCCATTGCTAGTGTAACTGGATTTCAGAGTGGTTACTTGAGTGAAATTTACAGTGATATGGCTGTTTTTTTTAATGGGGTATAGTAATATATTATAAGTATAATATATTGCTAGCTGCCTTTTCCGGTGAGGTGGAAGGGTCTTGTACTGAAAATCAATGACTCTATTAAAAGCAGTTTCCCACTGAAAAAGGTCAAAACTTTTTTCTAGGTAGGTAATGTTTTTGATGAGTCCTCCTGAGCTTTTCATTTGTATAGCCATTGCATGAACGTTTACAATAAACAGAAACTTAACTGGATTAGGTGTAGCTATATAAGAATGCGTCATTAATCTCTAAAACTTTGCTATGAATAGGCTTTTGAGAGTGAAGATGATCGATGGTGCTTGCGCTGCTTGGCCTTGCCTTATTCTCGCTGGCTGTCTCTAACCTCGCTGTGCCGGATGCTGCCATATCACTACTTCATACCAATATCGTTTTGAAGGAGGGGAACAGATCCCTTTTTGTGTCAATGATCTGTTAAATAGGCCCTTTTTGCCCTATTTAATGAACTGCTTCAGAAGAAATGGCTTTATCAGATCTGTGCCTCCGCATTAGCTGAGAAAGAACAGAGGATCTGAAGGTGTTGGACTCTGTGGGCACTTTGTCAGGTGTTACTAAAGCTGCTGTTTACCTCAAATGTGTAGTGTTCATTTTTAGCCCTGCTTTTCCATAGTGTAACCCATAATACAGTGTAAAAATACTGTACTATTATCATTATCATTAAAACGTATCTCTTGTTCCTAATGCTAGGCGATCTTTGAATTTTTCTGTTGGCCCTGACAGCTGGCAGTGGAGTCTGTCAAAAAGCATGCCTGGATGAACAGGAGGTGTGAAGCATTTTCTTTACGCCTTAAGTTATCTGTGAAGCTTACGCCACCCTACCACCATGTCAAACGTAAACATTCGGCATAGAAATAACAGCCCGCAGGGCACAGGGATCCAAAAATAAAAGACGGTAAATAATAATTTAGTTTATATGTCAGGAGCATGCACACTAGATCCTGGTAGGATATTTTCATTACTGCTGATGGTAAATTCTTACCTTTGACATTTATTCAGGAGTGTTTGCTTTCTGTATCCATTAACTGTGTTTTTTTTTTTAACTGCTTTTGATTTCTTTGTGTTAGTGCCTGGTGAAGTGACACTTTAGCCTGTACATTTGTTTTGGCTGCACTTGACTGCCAAAGCATTTGCGCTTAAACATTTAAGCTGGGAGAATTTTTGTTATGCAAAGCACTGTTTGTCTGAAAGTATCACCATAATACGAGCGTGCTGCCTGCTTTTACTTGCATAAAAGAGGTAATTATCAAATAACGTAAATTGCTGCACATTTGCTGATAATTGTCCTACTCAAGACATTTAGTTTGAAATGTCAATAAAGGGAAAAACGGTCTGTCCTGCTCAAGGATCGATTTGTGCTGGTGCTGCATCAGGACTAGTAATTAATTGCATCTTTTTTTAATTGCAAGTATTCCCCCCTCCTTTGGACACTATGAAAATGCTGAGAGATAGCGTATGGCTGTGAGACTGAGGTACTCCATATGTCAGATTAGCTCAGTGCCAGCTGTCCACACTGTGAGGAGAGAGCGCATTTAAATCCTGAAGGAATTTGTGGCCTAATGCAAATGAGTGCGCTGATTAAACTGAGTGCTCACTGGCCAGATATATTCCTTGTGGTCTCTGCGTGCATCAGGGTGGGGGTCCGGCTTTTAGCTGTGGCTATCCTTACAGTTGTCAGTAATTTCTGATGAGGTTACAGTGAGTTCCCTGACTGTTACTTTCACAAGCATTGCTTTCACCTGGAATATGGATCATTCTCACAAGCTCATTACCATTACTCAAATTATACAACTTCCTCTAAGCTGTTGTTACATCTGGGTAGATTTTCAGTTTTATTACCATTTATTTCTGTAATAAGAGTAAGCATGAGATGACAAGACAAAAGAAAAGAAAAGACAAAACTACTAAACAAATTGAGCAAAAATGAGGCACATCAAAAAAATTCATTGTGTATTGTGGGCTATATGCAATTGAAAAGTTGATAAACGGTACGGTATTTGAGGAAAACGTTTACAAACGTTAAATCTGACCAACAAATGACATTTTAATATACCTAAAAAGTTATGGTGGTGTCAATAGCTCAACATAAAAACAAACACTTTTTCTTTAACTTTTTTCCGTTTTCTGAGCGTGAATAATTACATCTCCGCGTTACTCTGTCCTGTTGACCGCGTCTTTTTGCTGAGGCGGGTTCGCTGAGTCTTCAGTCACTGACCCATGGATGGGGTCGGAGCAAACAGAAGCCAAGCGGCTCTGCATGAGGCGGACAGACGGAGAGCCGCCCTGCGGCCGTGTGTGGAGCGCAGGGGCCGAAGGCTCCCTCCCCGGGGCTTGGCTCAATGGCTGCGGCCAGCGGGGATCTGCAACTCCGCCGGAGCTCGGTACTGGCCGCGCTGTTTGTGCTGGCAGGCCGCTCTCGGGGAGGGGGATGCGGGTTGTGCCCCTTGCATTGTCTGTCCACGGTAGGCGCTGCTTGGTCCGCATCCTCCACTCACTCATAACAACCCGGCCACTCGTCTTGCTTTGTTTGTTTTTATGTTGTGTTCCTTTTATCATGCTGAATAAGCAAAACGTCTTTCACTGTTTTTTAGTTCAATTTTCACTGTGCTGAATCAGCTGCCCTATCGCGCTTGAGCCGGCGGCCACCTGTATGGTGCGGCCATCTGTCTGAAGGGGGCGTGGTTTTACCTCCAGGACTGCATGCATGCCGAATGACTATATTAATTACAATTTTAAATACTAGTTTACCTGGTGATTTTTCAATAATGAATACAAATTATGGGAGAATAGTTTTTCTTCTCTCATTTTAAGAGCAACTCCACGTATATTTTGCAAAGTGCCATCTGCCATAGGGCAAGGAAAATGATGCAGGTTGGTGCTAGTGGTTAGCTGCATTTAGATTTGGTTAATTTCCCTCGCTTTTCTTAATAAGCTGAATTGTTGCTCATTTAGAGCTGATTGATTTACAAGCAGGTGTTACAATTGGAGTCAGGTGTCTGATTACCTCTAATTGAAACCCAGCCTCCTCCTTGTTTGCATCTAAAGCTGGTAACTGGAGTGGAACTTAAACCGCTTGTTGTGATTTTCTGTGTTCTTGGTGAGAGATTGTCAGAACCCATATGTTTCACACCAGTATGTGTGATTATTTATTTATGTGTGTATGTATAT
>JAODKL010000009.1:7268070-7303143 GCA_026780765.1 Petrocephalus schoutedeni
TATATAATTTTTTTTTTTTTTTTTTTCCCCCCACCACACCTCGTTTGTGGTAGCTTGTTTTGCTGGTGTATCTGTCCCTTTCTGGTGCTGCAACAGCTAATTCGCTTGTAAATGCAACGTAAGGCACATTGATAATTAGCTTGTGCTCCCCAAAAGAGTGACAGAGCTGATGATGGCAGATTTACTTAGCGGAGCGGTCTTGCATGTAAACACAAACCTTTATTCTGTATAGCCTATATTAAAATACCGTGGGACATGCCAGTTTTGTAAAATCCCTTTTGTGTTTGACAAAAAGAGTTTTGTTTCCTGTGCTGCTTTTGTTCTGCATTGAATTTACAGGGTGTCCTAAGTCTGTTAACCAGTAGCTATGCACAGCACACTGTGCCTTTGTGCATAGAGACATTATTTGTTACCCGGAAATAATGGCATACATTGTTTTCCTGTTACATATAGATGGGACACTAATTATACAGGGAGAGGACCTTTGCTGGTATGCCTTTTTTTGTCAAAGGTGAATGCTGAAAAGTGATAGTCTGCTCTTTAGGTGGTCTTGTCTAGGAAAGTGTTTACAGGTGCTTACAGATAAAAGAAAATATGAAAACAAAATTTCACTCTTGTGTGGCTCTCTTTATACTATATATTAAGAGAGATGGTGTGTGTGAAATGTGAGTATACAGACTTTTGAATTAAGGGGTCTCATTGGTCAGGAAGGGGCAAATATCCATACATATTTAGAGGGAAAGAAGCCAAGATGGGCTTACATGCACACACACAAAGGCTGTTAGGTCAAAGCATGTTGCTTAGTTCTTAGAGGTAAACATTTAAGGTTAGTTCTTGTAGAACAAAAGCAGACTCACGGTTTGCTTTTCTGTTCCGTCCTTGCTGACTCTTTGCTTATGCCTTCCCCTTGAGCTTTTATGGTGGTCTTTGTGTGAACCCTAGCCTCATGGCCCAATCTGTTGTGCCTTTTACCCCCTCATAGCTGAATGGCAGAGACTTCGTTGGCATGGCAAGGGTTCACTGCACTGGGTCGCAGCCGGACCACCGTCCTGCCAAGTTCAAAAGGCTGCTGTTCAAATTGGTGACCTTCTCGTCCATAAGGTCGGAATGGCGGAGCATGGATGTGTCGGACCTCTGAGCCAGTGGCAGGGACTCTGCTGTTGTTTCCCCCGGTGACCTGCAAATATATACCTTTCGTTTCACTTACAGCTTTGGCCTTATTTGTGCCAAGTGTGTAAAATGATTGTTTTGCATATAAAGTGAAAGCAATTGTCCTACAATTACAGATGAATATGTTTTCTTGGACCACTTTTTACAGGAGTTTTACTGGTGTTTCCAATCCCTAGAATAACCCTAGAATATGATAAGTTGCATCTCCTACCATGGTGATGTCACATTGTTGGACATACAGTATCAGCTATTTTAAAAACACACACTTGTTCTTTTTGTTAAGCATGGTTGCCTTGTGGTTTTGTCTCTCATACCTGAGATCTGAAATAGTTTCTTAGCAGGTAAAAAATATTTTTACCTTTACTTAGGAAAACTCCATCTGTCCTTCACAGGTTCCCTGACTAATTGAAATTGTTTTATCAAATATTTTTTTTGTTCCAGTATTATCGGTTTATTCCAAAGAACAGAATCTAGTAATGTTTTTTTTTCTGCCTGGGCAGAAGTTTTTAGACTTACATTTTTGAAAGGTTCTGACTGTTATCGATATTTTGATTACATGAAGCTGAGTTTTGAATTGAATGTTTGTTTCTGTTGCCTTGTTGCGGTAAGCATGCTTTGTTTGTGCTGCATAAGAGATGTTGAATCATAGTTATGCATTACGGGGGTCTGTGTCACAAACATCAGGCTGTGACAGTGAACCGCGTCTCTGCAGTGTGGGAGACAATGAAGGAGCCTGCAGTTCCTCCGTATGCTGCATCTGTAATGGCAGAGAAGCTTTTTCCTTTATCCTGCTTTATCCTTTGTGGAGAAATGAGCTGTTTTTATGCGATCTCATGCTTACAGTGGTCTGTCTATCCTGCCCCCCTCCTCACGAGGACCACAAGAGCCTTTCGTTAGCCTGGGCAGTGCCACACGCATATAGTGCTTACACAATCCTTTAAGCTTTCATTAAAATAGGGGCATTTCCAGTCTGACGAGACAAGAAAAGGCCGCTTGGCGTGAATAAACTTGCGCCGCGATAACACAAAGCCAGGTTATGAAATTTGTTTACTTGCACTTTATCTGAACTAAACTGCTGTACTGCTGGCTGCCTTGGAACTGCCAGTGTCTCATGCTTTCTCCATCAAGCTCTGATGACACTGGGTCAACCCTTGGTATGGCACAAAAGAACAGTATTCAGGAAATGAATACAGAGAGTGAAATCTTTGCTGCGGCAGCACTTTGATGTCAGGCTTGGCAAAGGGAGCTGGCAAATAAGATGAGCTCGCATAGCCCTCTTTGAGATGAGCTGCAAAGTTAGGCGCAGTCCTTGAATACGGTGGCTTCTGACTGTGCTGGTTAATTCCAGTCAGTAGCTCCTGGGCTCAGCGAGCTTTTTGAAATGAAACGCTGTTATCCATGTGCACAAACTTTGTTTGCTGCGTACATGTAAAATATTGACTCGGGGCTGGCAGGATTAAACGGAGGCAGTGGTTTTGCATTTAAAGCCCAAAAGATGGTAGTTTGAATAATGTCAGTAAAATACCCAACTGTATAAACTGTGCATTAGCTTAGGATTTGGAAGATGTGTGCAACATTTGATAAGCGTTTGCATTGCAGCTAAATAACAGGAGTGGTGATTTTTCTCAGGGGCAGCAGGCAGCCTAGTGGTTTTTTGTTTACATCCCAGGCAAAGCCATGCTGTAGTATTACCCAGACCTAGATGCTGTCAGAATAAAAGCAATATATTCCCTGGATGGCTCTGTCAGAACAACAATTATGCACTCCTGTATACTCTCCCCACACCTCCAAGAAATCTTTAGTAAAAGCCCAATTTTCAACTTAATCTCAATGTAACAGGCTCATCAGATTACTCTAAAGGGATAAGTATCTGAGGCTGCTCTTCTCTGTTGTCCCTATGTGGTGCTGCTTCAATTTTCGTCCAAATGATTTCAAAGTTCAGTTCAGATCAGTTCAACATCTTCACCCATACAATCTGTGTGCAGAGTTTGAAAAAGGTCCATGAAATACTTTTTGAGTTGTGTCGATCAAATTCTAGTTTGAATGTGGGCCCGAGATTGCCTGTTGGTAACCACTAGTAGATCAGTACGATTATTCAGAACTTTATTAATTGATGAAAATATTTTGTTTTGAATAAAAACATCTGAGCAACTAAAAAAATACTGTAGTTATGTCAGGTTTACTGTAAATGCTATGTATACTGCTGTGAAGTGTACAGTTGTGGAGGAGGTGGTTTGTGCATTTGTGAACACCATCTCCAGCATTTCAGCTTGAAGCTTTAATCACTGATGTACAGTAAGGATGATGGTGTCATTGGGGGTGTGTGGTATTTTTTCATGGGAAATCTGTGTTTGCAGCAAACATCTAAAATGCCAGCTCCTGGCTTATAGTGCCAGACAGTTCTGCAGGTTGATGTGGCGGTATAGCTCTCGACATGGTGAGGAATGAAGCAAACATTGTACTCTGTCTGCCCTCGGGGCCTGTGGGTAGGACATTTTGAAGAAAATAATTGTAATAAAGCTAGTGTAGACGCGTTAGAGTCTCGACAAGAGTGACATGTCCTCTTTGTCGTAAGTGACTAATGGGTGCCTTCTCTAGTGGCTAGCTTTTTTCCAAGGCAGATAATGGGAGAGGCGTGGCTTGTGCATCAGTTTGCCATGGGCATAGCAACCCACATGTTTCATTTTTCTATTTTTGGGGTGATTTCCTAGGATGACTGTGGGCATACTAGCCATAGGGGTCCTCATTGTGTTCCTTCTTGGGTCTGTACTCTTGACTGTCGCCTGTCCCTGCAGGATTTGTACACGATATATATGTAACGTTTAGCCTGCTGGGAACAATGAACTTCTTGTTGTCCTTCTTGTTGGTTACGGGAGACAAATCGGCCATGCCTGGGGTGGGCGCCATTTTCAGGAACGTTCTTTTTAACCCTTGGTTGTTACTTGGCTTGGGTTGTTTTCAGCAGCCGTCTCCCAATGTTTAATACATGTATATAACATTTGTGTATACTATATGTTCATATACATGTATATACTGTACATGTACCTGTCTCTCTGTGTTTGTACAAAATCTGTCAAAGGAAATTCTTTGAGCTATATAGAGTAGGAAAAAAAACCCACACACACACTCCAGGTATAAATTTGGGAGACTGAGAGTTATATCTGTCTTTGATGTACTGTGCATCCATCCCAGGCAGAATTTTGGCTCTAACCCCAGTTTGTATACATGCTCTGACATCCATGGAATGTCATTTGTTTCATGGGGTGTAAGAGAACCTGGGGCTATGCTTTTTCCATGGTAGCATCCTGTTCTTCTTCAGAAATGCACTGATCACCCAGGAGTGAGGCATTCTGCTATTTTATACTGAACCCCGGAACCCTGTCGGAATGTATAAGAAAAACCTATTTTTGTGACAGATTCTAAGATTTAAGGCCGAGGGTTCAGAGTGGTCAACACTGTTCTGTAACAATGATGCCTGCGATTCCTCCTTCAGCTGTGCAGGAATTAAGAATCACGCCACAGACTAATATCTCTGCTCTTAATTATCTTGATCAAGTGGTATACAATACTGCATAGTAATCTTTAAAGCAAGAGGATTTATGACCTGACTATTTCAAAGGCAGAAAATTGGATTGTAATTTACCATTGGAAAAAATATGCAATGCATCTTGTATTGGTATATATAAAATCTGGAACACTGAATTCAGTTTTCACTTTGCTCTGCCTCCAGCTTTGGAAAGATTTTCTAATTTAGATGGTAACTTTGTGGTATGGAGTACATTCTGGAAGGTTATAATTAGGCTACATGCATGGATATTCCACATTTTAATGCTTTCAAACAGTAGCATAGCTGCTGCATAATTTGGCGACTCTCTGGTCTTTATGTTTAGTACTTGAAAAACAGCTCAGAGTGGCCACTTGGATAGCTTAATTATCATTCTCCCACAGACCTTCATTCCTTACTGCTGAAGTTTTCACTTAAATATTAACTGTCACTTTACCATGTCCTGATTTGCAATCTAAATGCTTGTCCAAGTTATGGAATACTAATGTTTAGGCCATATTAACGTGGTTAAGTGCAATAAACCTAGTAAAGGTACAAGGTTTGGGACGGACTCCCTGCTGTCATTCCTTAAGAGATTTAGTAAAATTTCCACTCAAACCAGAGATTTCACTGCTGTTTGTGCGAGAATTTTTTTTTTTACATCAGTCTTATGTTTCTTTTTATGTCTAGAATAAAATATTTAGCAACTTTATTATTTTATTTCTTCCACTTTCAAGTGGATATTAAACTCATTTTGCTGAAATTCTTGACAGCTGAAGCTCTGAAAAAGATGTTCTGTCTAAGTGTTCTCTTCAAAGTTCCCCTCAGACACCCTTTCATAATCAACATGTCAAACTGTAATTAAAGGTTTCATGCGAAGTACTTTCAGACAGAACAGAACTTGCGGAGCACAAATTTCACGATAATTGCTACCTTTTAATCTCCTGGAGGAAAGTCATTAAGGAGGTTTTCAAAGCGAGATGCTGCTGGGAGAGGGAGCCCTGGCAGGTATAGCCTGGTCTTTCTAACAATTGTCACTTAAAGATTTGTAAACTGATAAAGCACAGAATCACAGTGCTACATTCCCCCCCTAGCTTGGCTGATGTGTGCACTGTAGCCCAACTTAAGTTTTTTTTCTTATTTTAACTCTGACTTCATTATTTTATTTATTTAAATGGATGATTCAGTGGCTCGGATTGCTTCTGTTTGAAATCCACTTGAAATTTCTCTAAATGAACCTTAAGCCATTTAGCTCGGGACATCCATTCTCTCACCTCACTTGTTTTTGGGCAAACAGAACGTCTTTTCCAGTGTTTAAAGCAATCACGGTGAGACAATAAAGCAGAGGACCATTGAGTGCCTGCTCTGTTTGCTCGGCCCCCCGGTATTTATATATCTGATGGAGGGGCGGTTGGGACGGGCGGAAAGGGGGTGCTGGGGCTCGCGAGCTGCATGCGAATCAGACGACGGTGTTGTGACAAGCATCCGCAATGGACGGCGGTCATGTGAAAGCCCGCTGGGGGCCGGGAAGTGGGGGCCGGGCTGGACCCTTAGTTACTACGAGGTGTGATTTCTCAAAACCTCTTGGTGAAAGTAAATGAAGGGCCACTTGTGCCACTAGAGAGCCAGCAATGGGGGAGGGGGAGGCGGGTGGATAAAGGTGGTTCTGCATGGCAGGAGAGAGGCAGCTATTCTCGGGAGAGGGCCCTCCACACTATCGGCAGCTGACTGAAGTGTGTGGGGACACTTCTCTCTTACGCTGGTGCATGCTGGCAAATGGAGTGTTTGTTCATCTTTTCACTTTGATGTGTGTTTTTTTATATCACAATCTTTTTCATTTAGACAGATTTTGCATTTACACTTTTTCCCACAAAATCCTTAGAATTCGTAAAGGGTGCCAATTCATGTTTCATATGACCAGACTTTAGAAAGTTGTACAATGAATAGAGTCTTAACAATACGTGGTGATCACATAAATGATATTAATCCCTTTGATACGAGCACCTCTGCATGCTATTTTAACAAGTCACCGATGCTTAATAAAGCCCCCTACCAGCTTAGTCACTTGCCATGATTGTTTGTATTAAAATGACTGAAACATGAGGATGATGATTGATTGCAGCGTCATAAGCTTGCTAATTTTAATGCTGGACACTGAGAACTGCAGTCATGTGCAATTCATAGCCTGGAGCCTAATAAGCCACACGGATCGATTGGCTTGACGACAGCACAATGATTGGAAGCAGAGGAGCATCCTAAACTCTCATTCTCAACTGGCCAGAATCGTCACCGTATGTTCTGTGTGGTGTGTTTCTTTGGCCCCGCCCTCTAGTCCTTGTCTAAATGCCAAATCACCCCTTTGCCAAGTGTTAAGTCCCTGGCGAAGAAACAACATGGGTCAGATGCTGGCAGAGGCTAGCCTAGACATATCTGTAAAGATTTGGACTTCGAAACACTGGGCCCAAAATTAAAACGTCTTTCAGGTGATTGTCTTTTTTTAGAAACTGAGTGGCGCTCCATCGACCGTCCGAGGGGGTGCGCATTATTTTCAGCATCGTCACTATGTTTGCTGTGCAGATGGTTTGCCTTTTTGGTGGATAATTAGATGCATCTATGTTTTGTTTCGCTGGATGCTTTAGTGCCCTATTTTTAGCTGTACTGTCGCTGGCCTTGCACGCTTTTTATGGAATACACTTTGTGTCCCCATTTCCCTCTCTAGGAAATAGCTTTCTTGATTGACTTGGTTTGTACTCGGAGGACGCAGAAACTCGCACTGACCTGCGGTGGGGGGGAGGGAAGTGGTGCAGATATCTTTAAATCACTGCTATATTGCTAAGGTTGCTGCTTCTCCATTAGCAGTGATTTCTCAGAGGGCGTATAGGGAAAAGACTAAAAGATTCTCTAAGCTTCACCTGCGTCGGAGGCTGTGAGGATAAAGATGGTTCCCTTGGCTATTACACTTGATTAGTCTAACAGATGTGAGTCAGTACTACTAGAAGATACACTTGTGAGCTCACACCACGCAGCATGTTGTAAATATGGTGTACGACCATATTGTCTGAGCTTTCTAAAAGCAATAACTGACAGCTTGTCCTTTTTCAGTCTCTTGGCACTTTATCGCTGTGAGTACCTAGTTTGCCTTTAAACTTATTTCCCAGCTTTTAATAAGGATTCATTACAACATGCCTTAACAACAAACTTACAGGTGAAATGCACAGGCATGGAGCAGGAAAACCCATAGGTACAACTGATATACATATAGTCTACCTACAACGAGAACCAGAAGTAATGCATTAACTAAAAATCTTTCAGAATTAAATTATGTGCAGTAATATTTTATTTCAACTATACATGCTGTGTTAAAAAAATGGATGAACATAATTATTTACACATTCACAGTACAGGTTTACAACATATCTACACATTAAAATACTCTGCAAAACATACAACTTTATCTCGTTTGCCAATTTAGACAGTATTAGAAATTAATCTGACGACTGGTTTATCTGCACACAAAAGCGGCATTGTGAATGAAATGTAAAGGTTTGGAGAAATCAGACAGCAACACATGGAATCCATACTGCAAAATACAAGGCAGCTCCACATGACAGAAGTTCTGGGAGTGGAATATGTGTACAGCACTCACTGTGTACAAAAACCGGTCAGCAGGTGGTGATTTCTAAATTGGAGGAATTATTAATTACAGTCGTTGCTTGTAAACATTATGTACCTTTGGGCTTATATAGACAAACCAATATCACTTGAAGTACAAGATAATGAAGTTTTGGGAACAATTGAACATTCATTAAAAATTGCTAAGGTTATGCGTATCCAAGTGAAATCATTTCCATGCTTTGGAGCTGGTCTGCCTACCCCTGCAACACATTAATGAAATATTTACTTTTTAGACATGTTATCTCTGAAAGTTTTCACTTGATTGTTATTCTTGGCCAAGACATAAGACCAAATGGACTTTTTTGCAGGCGAGCTGACACTTTAGTATCAGTTGAAACAAACATTTTAATCTGAAAGAACATTTCTTTGTAATACACATGGAAAATTGTAAGGGTTAGCAGCCTGGGGTGAGATGGGAACAAGTCTGTCTTCCATCCTGTTATTGTAGCATGTTTTATGCATGGCACCTTAGTTTTGCAAATTAGCACCGTCCTGAAGAACAGACGTAAAAAACGAAAAGAAAATTTTGAAAGCAGGGGAAACTACTGAAATAATACACAGAACTTTAGGTTAACTGGTTTTTGTCCTGAAATGGAATGTTTGTCCACTTATGTTTTTTTATTCTGTTGTTAATGACAACAGGATGGGTTTTGGACTGGTCCTGACACACCTCACATCTCTGGCAAAATGGACCCAGTGAGAAAACTAGATCCTTTAATCTACATGAGAAATCCAGTATCCATGGTTATTCATTGAGTAAGGCACAAAATGCACAGATCCAGGTAAACTTGGCAAAAAATATTTATATTATATATACATATATTTGTACACACACAAAATGGTCATTACCGGCATGACTCTTTAGGATAAGTTGGTTACTTTTTTGTGATTGCACAATAACCTTACACAGGGTAATTGTTAGCAGTTCATTCTGATCGTCTACAGAACACTTGTGTGTAAAAAAAAATAAAATAAAATGCAGCTGATTAGAGACCTATTTCTGCAGTGTTGCATGAGAAATTGGGAGATGTTGTAACTTGGCATACATGGCTACAGTGTTACGCTCCACAAAGATTGTTACCAGTGCCAATAATTCATAGCTGTAATAAATTCAAAGACGTTGTTCAGACAGGCTACCAGAAACCCTTCCATCCTACAGGTTCTTCTGGTTAGTCCCTAGTGAATCATCACCTGCCTTTGTGTGTAAGATGACACATTAAGTCTGCTACATTAGCCCACTTCTCCAGCCACCGTGACCACCCAAGACGTTCATTAAATATGGCATCAAAGCCTTCACCTTGGAGACTGCTTTGAAAAACCAAAAAGCAGACGAGTCAGAAATAAACATGAGAGATGCTCCCTAGTCTGAAACACATAGCAGCAAATATCTTTATTGTTATAAACCTTGGGCAGCAGCTTTGCCTGGCAAATACAAGTTGTTCCCTTTTTCACTGACTGCACATCCGATAGCCTAAGTGCCTCTTGTTTTCTGAGTGCTTTTAAACGTGGATAAGAATCTGCTCATGGCGTTCGGTCACAAAACTCAGCATCTGTCAGAACTCCACAGATACATCTCTAAGACAAGGTCATACTTTTATGTACAGCATTACATTAGATCTTCACCTTCTCTCCTGGGGCACTTGACTAAGCCATACATCTTTTCTCATTTCGCAAAGTTCACATTTTAATGGGAAGACAGTGCTCAGTGGCAGTGTAATGGAACCCATTCTTCAAGTATTTCCATTTTGCAAATCTCCGACCTGGGAACGGTGAAGCGGCAGGCAGCGGATGTTCTGGTTCCTCCCCGCAGCTGGATCTCCCCCAGACACAGTGCTGTGACAGATGCCATGACCACCCATGTCCCGAAACTCTAAAACAAAACCTTTAATACACCGTAAGGTTTTTGTTTCAAGAGACGTCCAACAAAACAAAAACAAGAAGTAATGCCGGCAAGTAGCTTTTTCAGCCAGTGGTAAAATTTCCCTTCACGAATACTCCAGGTCGGTTCGGTGTCCCAGCAACATTAGGACAGCCATGTTTAGGTCTATATTATAACACCCGTCATTCTTTAGAATGCAAGCAATTGTCTAGTGGTCCTCAATAGCTGTACTTGTGCACAGCTCTCGTCTGTGTAGTCTGTTGCACAAAACCACTGGGTTTTGGAGGAACGTCTGGTTTTAAAGATGGGGTCCTTTTGACCCCCATTTGTGGCAGAGAGCCCTGCCCACTGTAGCTGCTCTGCCTAGAGACAGAGGGCTGAGGGTGGGCTGCCGCTGTTGCAGCATGCGAGTCCAACCTGGAAGGAGGTGTGGGCGGCATATAGCCCCCCCTGTTGATACTGGACTGTCGTGACAGGGAGACTCCATTGGAGTTCATGTTTTTCGGAGGTGCAGATATAGAGTGCCTCTGCGAGGAGTTCCGGTGGTAACCCCTCTGTCTCTCTAAGGTGTTCATTTGTCCTGGTGGGCTGGTCGGTGTGGTGGGCACGTCCACCCGTTTTGTCGGACTATTCCGGGGCAGGGATGAGGATGGTGAGTACAGAGAAGCTTCCCTGCTGGGGACTTTGGGAGGGATCTCCGTCATACTCACGGCATCCGCCATGTTCTGCCGGGACTTGGGCGCGTCCGCGAGAATCGCTTTCGCGTTACTGCCGTCGTTTTCGTTCAGGTGCTTCAGGAGCTCGTTCAGGGTGTTCCTGGCATCCACCGAGCGCCTGCGCTCCTTCCGGCTGGACCTCGGGCCGGCGGTGTGCTCGGCGTGTTGGAGCTTCCGCTCAGAGTGCGC
Source organism: Petrocephalus schoutedeni (assembly GCA_026780765.1). Lineage (NCBI taxonomy): Eukaryota > Metazoa > Chordata > Actinopteri > Osteoglossiformes > Mormyridae > Petrocephalus > Petrocephalus schoutedeni. Next base: position 7,279,244 of record JAODKL010000009.1, read on the forward strand.
CGCATCTGCGCCGGTGAAAGGAGCCCGGTAGTTGTGGGTGGCGTTAGGAAGAACAACTGCACTGGGAATGTGGGCGTGCCCGACGGGGGAGTGGGGGGGCGGGCTGGACGAGAAGCACTGGGGGCTTTTGGCTGGAGGCTCTTTCCGAGGTGCGCTGATCTTGCAGTGGGCTTTGTCCCACTGGTGTTTTGCTGGCTGTAGGCCCTTCTGCTGAAGAACAGGTGTAGATTCTGGGGTCGGAAGGGCAGCCAGCTCAGGGGGTTGACCCTGACTGCTTAATATAATTGTCTTTGTGTCATCAGTGGGTGCCACGTCTTTCCCGTTACTCAACAGGTTTGAGTAAAGTTTAGGGTCGATACTTGGCTGGTATTCCTTCACAGGGCTGTCAAACAGCCCATTCAGTTTGGCAAAGGTGCCTGCCGAGTCCGTGCAGGACTGGGCAGACTCTGCGTCTTTGTGGACCCTCCTGGGCTTCCGCAAGAAAGCGTCCCGATAGCAGTACACCACCATTCCGGCTATGAAGGCCCCGAGGAGAAAGGCAGCGAACACACAGGTTATCAGCACATTCATGTGGACCATTTGGTTTGATTCCGCAGACTGAATCTCCCATATACCTGAAAAAGAAATATTGGAATTGAATTACAAAAGTACAGCCGTACAGTTTACTCCATTATATCTGGGGTTCCTTTAAGTTCTGGCTATCCAGTTCTGTCTGCATTTTGCTGGTGTTTAACTCACATTCTACTCAAATCCAACTCATGTGAATTGTGGGGGAAAAAAACAAAACAATGTACAGATCTGTTACTGCCATTACCTTCTGAAAGGGCTGAGCAGATCGCTGTGGTATTTGAAGGAGCACACAACATAGTACAGCGTAACAACATGCAGATTGCATGGATATGTTTTTAAACTATTTAGAAAGACTCAGAAGATGTGAAAGAATGAACCAGAAACTACAACTTTCTTTCCGTGACGTACTCCCATCTAGCATGCGAGTTACTGTGCATGTAGATTAGTGAATACATATATCAGTGTGAAATTACTTGTTTCCTCAAGTGGCGTGCAGTTTTCCGAATGACGTGCAATTTTTAAAATCTATGGTATTAGTTTTACTTCGGTTAGTTTCAGGAGTTTAAAATCACAAAAACGGCTATTTTTAGAAATGGGGAAACCTGAGCATTATCTACTAGAGATTTGTTAGTTTCCACAGACATGAAGAGTTAATTAACAATGCAGTGTGTAAAACAGACCTCAGAGCTAAAACAGAGTCTGTAACGCAGGCCTTTGGGAATTGTCTACAATTATGGGTTAGAGGCGTCTACCGGCAGTGAGAGGGAAAAAGGAAAGTTTAGAGGGAAAGAAAAAGAAAGTTTAACAGAAATAATTTCCCATAAAGTAACTTTGGAGTGATGTGCATAAAATATGGACCAAAAACAGGAGCCACAGACATAAATCATAAATGCAAGCACCAAAATAAAATCGCAAAAACCAAACCACTGCCATATCAGCTGATGGAAATCCTGGATCACTGTATTCCTGATGCACTCAATTAGAATCCTCCAGCTTGTGGCATTCCTTGGTGAAAGAACACCTTTCATTACACATAATTACAAATGAGTATCTAGTAAATGTTGCACGACTATCGCGTTATTGCTGTGTTCTTCACCCCAGCCCGGCCCCAGTTTAGATGGGGTGGTGTGCCGTCCTGGATTCTGGCTCGCTTTCAAAGCCTCGCTAATGGCAGCTATTACTCCAGGATTTCCATTCAGCTGCAGCGCTCCCCCAGCAAAGGCCTTACCCTGCAGGACACCTGGTAATGATTCAAAAGAATGTGAAGTGGCCGGGTCATCTCGAAGCACGAATTTCCTTGAACCAAACAGTTCAGGTTTCTGAGTGGCAATGATCTGAGGTGATTCTATGGGGTCAGATGCCACTGAGGTGACTGAGGGTGAAACCAACTCCATGTCTGTGGTGACAAACAAACGGTCAACAAAAAACAAAGCAAAAAAAAAAAAAAACAGTGCATGCACGGTAGACACAGAACAGCGCTAAGTGCCAGGTTAGTCAATGTCGCCTGTGAGTTAGTTCACTCAGAACAAGGAACGCTTCTTAAATACGCACAATACTGATGTTATTATCTGATAATTTGTCAGTATTATATTATCAGTGACCTAGCCAAATACTCTAATGCACAGGGCTGGGCCCCCATCTAGTGTTTAACTGCCCCTAAAAACAAAATACGTTAGTTGGGTAAGGAACGTTGTGCTTCTTTGCTAACAGTGCCAGACACCATGTTAAAAGTGAGAGGAAGGTTTAGGAAGTCTGTCTTCATTAATGGCTATGTTTGCACAGTACGAGAAGGGCCGATGAGCTGCAGGAAGAAGACAAAGAGCCGGATGGGAAGCCATGCAGGGGACGCACATACACAGGAGGGTGAGAATGCTGCAGGTGTCAGTAGAGATGGACTGCAGGGTGCCTGGTGTGCAATGAGGCGGTTCGCCATCTCGCCACTACGGCTATAATGGCCAAGAGATGGGCAACCAGTGGTGGAGGATGGCGTGGAGAGGGCAGAAACAGACTCAACTTAAGGAGAGAAATCAATTGGGGAAAAAAGTAAAACTAACCAGATGTTGGATCACCAAATGATTTGTAATCTGGCGAGGATGTAGTAGCCAAAAATTCTAAAAGAATTAAAGGAACAAGAAATCAGTATAAAGTAATAAAAAATAAAAAGCTCAAAACTTAAAAACTTGAAAACCCAACAGCATTTAAATTCAAAAGTAATTATCCGTCACATAGCATATTCTTTTGCAAAGGCAGTCGGGTACACTGGAAATAGGTCATCCTTGTGAGTCTGGTGATAGCATTGGATGGCATGTTTATATGTTATGAGTAATTACTATGATGTTAGTTGTAAATTAGGTGCATAAAGGGTTCCACAGAAAAATGTAGCAGGCAGTTTGTAGTGCATCTCTGCGAGGTAATGGCATGGTTTGACTCTCACCGTGACAGTCACCCAGTTGGGCTGTATTTCCATACTCCACATCTTGCTCATACCCTGAGCTGCTTAGAAGAAACAAGATATTCAGATATTAGGGGACTGGATCACAAATGTGTTCTCTTTCAAATACTGGGCACAGTGAGGAAGCAACAGGACCTTCATATAGCCGTTTTAAAGGCAGCTGAAAGGAGAGAGGTCCCCAGGACAAATCCAGGAGGAACTTACAGCACACCAGAATGGATCTTCTCACAGGAGCCAGGAGCCATCCAAGCACAATAGGGGTCCCGCGATGCGATACAAGACCTGCATTTCATATGGCGAATCAGCAACATCAAGTAAAACTTGTTTCACAGTTACTTTTGAAGGAAGGAGTTTTTGAATCTCTTATCATGGTACGGCAACATCAGTTAAGATGAAGCCAAGAGGACTCACTTCTGACACGAGCCATGGCGTTCACAACGGCCGAGGGGCAGCCGGACGACACAGCTGGAGAAAGCCACGAAGATGCCGTGGTTCTCTTTATCGAGATGCAGAGAAAGAATGCGCCGATCGTCCTCGCTGTTTGATAGGCACCTAAACAGAGGGAGGGTGAAGTTAGTGACTGGGGTTGACTATTCATGATCCTGAGGGATGCCCTGCGGTATATGGCCACCAACTGGATAATAAGCAGTTCTATTCTAGAACAATGTCGTCCGGAAGTGTCGTTCAGCAGTGTCTAACACGTGCGTTGGCCATCAACAATGTGCGTGAGGAAGCTGCCAGCATACTTTGCTCGGTTGAAGACATCAATCTCCTCCAGAAGCACACTGCTGTTCAGCGAGGATGTGGAGGTCTTTGCCAGGACCTTCAGGAGGATGCCAGCTTCGGAGCCGATAAACACCACCGTGTAGTTATGATGGGGCCCGGCAGAGTTGTCAACTGCTAAAGCAGTCATCCTGTATCTACAAACAGTTTGTTAACCGTCTGTTAGCTCTTCCAAATGATGTTCTGACTCCCAAGAAATTCAGCGGCACAGTCTTCCTGCTGGAACAGAGGGGTCTACTGACCTGACGCGGGTTTTGGTGAACCAGGGCTCGTCCCTGACTGACGGCACAGCGGAATCCATCAAAGGATGGGATTTGATGAAAAGTAGGGTTTCGTCTGGAAAGTCGATGGAGGATTTGTAAGCCTCCGCCGGCCCTCGTCCCGCACAACAGCCTGGCCTGAAGGGAGCACAGAAAGGAGGTATTTATTTGGTTTTTTGGGGCCTTTGGTGTAAGCAGATTACTAAGGGCAGTGTGGGGTTAAACTGAGAGTTTAGCTACCCAGACCGCGAACAAACAGTGTTAAATCTACCGGGGCTTTGGTAGCCTTTCTTCGGGAAAAGCTGTCCAGACTGAGTCAGGAGTCTTCTGTTCTTTAAATCTCCCGCGAAAGGCCTTCTCTATATCAGCCATGGAAAAGGCACAGACTGCTGATCCTGGGATACTGCGTTTATAAAACAAAGAAAGTGAAAATTCAAATGGTGAATATATACAAGCTTTAAAATAATTTCTACTGAACCAAATCAGGTGCTGAATATCACATCTTAAAGGTGCAGGTACCTGTTCAGCTGTGTGGTGAATACACCAACCACCATGGGGACTCCGTTTATATCCATTATATCCGTGATGGACTGCAGGACATCAAAGTAGAAGAAGGATTCTCCCGGGACAGAGCAGTTCAGACGGGCCTTCACGAAGGAGGTCCAGTGCTTCTCCAGGACTCGCTGGGATCCGCCCACGTCATTCTTGCATATCCGCGCCACGCGGGAGAAGACGGCCTTCAGAGCCAGAAGGATTATGTCATTAGACATAACCGGGTCTTTAGGACACGACAGTGCTGAGCAGGCGATCTGGGCTCCATCACTGGTGTGTGCCACACCTCAGAGCTAAGTGCTCACTAAGGAAATACCGGCGCCCTAATTTGCTAAACAAACTGGGTTAAAGCGGAGGAAGATACTACAGCTTTAAGGCCTTAAATTAACCGTGCGCAACAAGTTTAATAATTCAACACGGCAAATCTCCATCCCCGTGCAGGTGCTGTTCACAGTATTAGCTAGACTGAAATATTTATTGGTCTGTGGTTAAGAGAGAGTGCTTAAAACCACATGGCAATTTCCTCAGTGATCTACACTGTGTGCAGAATTATTAGGCAAGTGTGTATCTTCTCTTCTGAACAATATTTTCAGTCCTGTCTCTATTTAAGAATGAGCTGTTTAAGAGCAGAGCATTTGGTCTGAATACTTTCTGTTTGGAGAAAGATACTTTCCTGTGCAGAATTATTTAGCAAATTATTATTACTATTAAAATGGGCTGAAAAAGGACCTTGCAGAGAGGAAAAAAAAACCCAAAATATTATAGTGCCAATCAGATGCATGCAAAACAATCAAAACTGCTAAGCCTTTAAAGTATGACTACTGTACAATCAAGGGTTTCGTGGCCAACAGACAAAGAGGACAGTTATAACACTGGTACAGGAAGGAGTTGGCAGCTTTCAGAAAGGTTGTGATATTCATGCAGGACAATTCATCTTCCCATGCAACAAATTCCATAAATTGGCCAGGAGAGTCTTACATCCTGGCCCTGTTTATTGCCTGACTTAGCCACCATTGAGAATTACTGGGCCTTACTAAAGTATGATATTTACCAAGGTAGCAAGCAGTACACATCTCAGAGCAGCATCTGGGAGGTGGTCCTAGCTGCCTCAGCTAATATAGGACATGATCAAATTGAAAACTTGACTGGTTCCATGGACAACAAGCTTATGATGTTCATTGAGAAGAAAGGTGGCTATACAGCACACTAAACTTGGTAGACTGGACTGTATAGAATGACTGATAGTTTGTAATTCCTCATATAGACTGAATGGTTAAAACTGTTTTTTATATCTGCAGATGGTGGAGAGAAAAATCCACTTAGTTACTGACTGTCTAATGGTGCACACTGATATTCAAGAGCGTTTTTACCTTTGTTTATGAAAGTCTATTTTCTCTCTAAATGACTTTACTTCTGAATTCATCTTTATAAATCTGCCCAACTTTTGCTAAAAATTATCTCCAGGAATAGTACTTGCCTAATAATTCTGCACATAGTATATTGGTAAATTTTAAACCAAACTGCAGGAAGTGAAGTGCATACTAATTCCTTCTGGGAACAATCTATTATCACTGAACAGAGGGTTGTGAAAAAGGCTGAAGTAGGCATACAAAGCTTGTGTTTATGGTTGTACTTTAGAGGCATATAATAAATTTTATACGACACTACACGGTTGACGTATTTTGGCATTTACGTGCAATTTACAACACGCACCTTTCCCAGGCTGTTGTGCTCTGTTGCTATCTCTCTGAAGAAGAAGTAGACATAATGGCCGTAGTCTACGGCGTGTAAGAAGTGTGGTTCTGAAAAGCAGGGTTTAGGTTAAGCTACGTTTCAAACGGGAAAACACACAGAATAATAATATTAACCTGCAAGGGAAGACATTTTCAACTCTGGGGCATGATTATGTTGGCTGTTAACAATATAAATGACAAACATTAGCGAGAGGGCGAGCTCAGCACGGTCTGCCCTGCAACACCTTACCTTTTAGCCACTTGGAGTCATACTTGATAGTCCTGAGGGCAAAGCCATCTCCCATGCTTCGGTAGATTACTGCGTCACTGGCCAGGAAGTCGGCCACCGTGGCCGAGTATAACTTCCCATCTAAGACAACACGTGGGAGAGGTCATGGCTTTACTTAAGTGGAACAATGAGTTGTATCTGCTACAATGGGCCTTCATTGGAAGATAAAACAACTGCGTATTTACTAGCTTTGACACTATGGGGCTGTGGTTGCTATGGTCACCGCTGTGCTCTGATCATTGTAATAAAATGATGATTAATGCCCGCGGAGGGGGCCAGGCCCCTCACTGAGGCTCCAGCGTTTTTATTCCCGACTCCTTCAATCCTTGAAAGAGCCATTTATCATGCTGACTTATTATTTGGTGGGCTTTTCATACCAGCAAATAGTGCAACGTTGGTCTGCTTAGCATCGAATGGGCATCTTGCCAAACCACTGATTTCTTCGCCATCAAACTCCAGGTTGTCTAGCTGAAGGACAAAGAAAGACGGGAAGCATGATTAAGCGGCGTGTTCCCGAGTTTGTTGGGCAAACGCACACATACACAACTACAATATTAAGGCCGAACCGCAGACTTACTCTGTAGTATCTGCACATAGGGTTAAAGCCATTTGTACCACAGATGAACACTAGGTCTTCGTTTCGGGGAACTAACACTTTGATGAAATTATGGCACTCGTCCTGAGAGGTGAACAGACGGACAAAGGAGGGGAGGGTATGTTATTAAGTCGTGGGAGGCAGGTTCAGTGCTGCCTGGTTGGAGCAGGAGGGCGAGTTGGGCACTGTGACGCTTACCCGGTGTTTACCCTTCATGGCACAAGTCTCTCGGTCTGCCTGGCCTGACCGCCATGTCAGTTTCTGTGTGGGAATTAAAAAATAAAAAAATAAAACACTACTCGGTTTCTGCCGCATGTCGGATCTAGTCTCAAGCTCATTATGGAACGTTTGTGATTTAATTGGAAATTTCATAAATATGGGTTAATAGGTAGTAGTGTCTGTGCTTACCCTATAGGGGATAATCTCATTCCTGTAGGACTCTCGTAGACTTACTAAATAAACCTGGTCTCTGTTGAAAGAAGAAGAATTTAGGGCAATGTGTTTTAAAACCAAAAAAAGCTGCCAAAAACGGTTCTGAAAAGGGGTATCAACCTTAAAGCTTTGTCAGATGTGCGCTGGCCATAAACATTATGGCACATAAGTACCAAAGCCCAATATAATTAAGAGGCCTCTCAGAAAGATTTACCTGCCAGCAATGAAAAGTGTGTCTTGAATTTTTGTCATCAGTTGAAAGTCTAGCCTGTGCAAAGACTCGTTCCCAATGGGGCGTCCTCGGAATACTGGATACTGTCTTGAATCTGTGAAAGAGATCAGCAGATGCATTATTCTCCTTCATAGGGTTACTTCTGAAAACAGTACAGGCTACATTACATACAGTTGACCGAATATATGACATACATAATGGCTTTAACAAAATATGCCAAGTAATGATGGCAGGAATTAGGCTACTAAGATCACGGTTGCCATGATTTTTATGGTCGTCTACAACCAGTTTAACTGACGTCCCATTGGTTACTTTACTGGTTCCCAGTGGATAAGCGTAAGGATTGACAACACAAGACTGATTTCTCCCACCAGTGCTCTTACAATGCCTGGTACCAAAGACCATGTTGGTAACACCCTGCATACTCACATTCTGTTGTAGTGAATGTGTGCAAATACACATTATGTAAATTAGTTCAAATCAATTCATCTGCAGCTTTGTTAAATCAGACTTGGTTACTTTGAGCCGTTGGGGCCAATTATAAATAGTTTTATTCTGTTTTTTTGCTTGGGCAGCAATATACAAAGCAAGATGGACAAAAGCAAGCAAATGCAAATTCCAACAAATCTGAGCTTTAAAATCTCTGAGCTTGGAAATCTGGGCAGAATGGCAGGCAGCAGCTTGGGTACCTGCGGCCTGTGAGGGCAAACTTACAGTGGTAGTCTACAGAGTCAATGGGCATGTCATCTTCAGGGAAGCTGATTGCCCAAAGGCACGAGGTCCTCAGTGACACCAGACAGAGTAGAAGGAGCTCGCTGGGGCTCATGGTCGACGCGGAGAGCGGACACTTCCCGTTTCGGAGAGATGCGTACGTTACCTGCAAAAAACAGAGGCAGCACAGAGCGTTCAGCATCTGTTCTATGTTTGTCTGTATGTGCCTGACCTGCTGATCACCTCCGAAGGAGGCTGTTCCATCTCCTACACGCGGCACAAATCGGGGCACTGGTTTCACTTGCCATGTTGAGCCGTGCTAATTTTGTGCCGTGTTTCCTGTGTCATGAACTGGCAGACATATTTTGTTACAGCTGTGCTACACTGGCCTGGAAGATGGAGGGAAGCGGTGGCACGCCCCCTGTGAATACCGTGCACACACACCGATACACACCAGCACACACCACCTCATCTTATCTGCCAGTACCCTTCCTAAAAGCCCATCTCCCTCCTTAGAATTGCCATTGTATCATAGCGAGGCAGCAGTGACAAACACCGCCACAATGGTCAGGAATGGCTAACCGCAACCCTAGAGGATCCTCTATAACATGAGACTCTCTGTCCTGCCTGCAAGAGTTAACAAGTGTGACATGCCGGGACCTGCCATGTTCTGAGGGTGATGGCAACTGGAGACTAACCATACGCATATTAATGAATGTTGTACAGTAAAATATTTATGAGGCAAACAAATTATTCATGTGGGCAGAGTCTAGATAGATATAAACAATTTACGGGGAGACAACAAACAGCTCATGAAATGGATTATCCAGCGGGAAGCAGAGCTGCGGATGGAATGCTGACATTCTGCTGATGAAAGCTTCCCCCTTCTTCAGCAAGGCATCAGCATTGACAATTTTTCAATTAGCCCCGACGCACACCTGCTCCACACTTATAAGGGACATTGACTGCTGATCCATTTAGAGCTTTGACAGATTATGGCGGCAGGCACAGCACAGAGGAATATTATAGATCTAACTGAGGCATTAGGCACTTTCGGATGCCACAGCGGGCGTTCCGGGATGGGTAAGTCAAAGGGGTCATCCTGCTGGAAGTGGCACTGGACCATCCCTCCCCCCCGGCTGACCATCCCCTCTCCTGCATTTTTAATTCAAAATTTGGAAGTCAGACAAACGTGTTTGGGGTTTTTCTTTCAGTTTTTCTTTACTCCGGCGTTTAAGACAGTGGACATAAAATGATGCCACAACAGCCGTCGCTACAAATTTAAATGAAGACAAACCATTTTTTCTTAAACAGTCGCAAATTAGCTCTTAAAAGGTTAGGTGATGCCCATTGTATATCCATCCCCCCCAGGGGATATTTTATACTGTATTAATAATTCATGACACATTAAGGCTTTGATTTATAGGCCTTGCAGATTCTGGGTGGGTCTGAGAAAGAAGGAAAATGAAAGTTAAATATAATGTAAAATATAAACACAAGAAACACAAATGTGTCTTTTACAGTGTCATTGACCACCCGGCAAAAGAAATGATATTACAGCCTGCAGTTATATGTATTTCTGCCCCCTCTGTACCCAAGTCTCTGAAAATCCTGGGATGGAACCAGTGTCATCACATCTCCATTTAGCAGCACATCTCCATTGAGTTTGTAGCCACACGCTCACTGCGAAAACCGCTCTGTCATTATCACTGGGGTTTTCCTGTACTGTGCTCATGGTATGTCTTAATTGATGATGTTGGGCTGAGAAAAGCAGTAGACCCTTCAACATTGTAGTGGAAATTGCTGGGTTTTCTAAACTGTCTGGTTTGTTGCCCCAAATCCTTCGCCTGCATCAAAGGGGCTTCTAAAGGCCATGTTGTCTGAACTGCCACAATAAGTAAACGAGCCGGTGCATCTCATACCTTGCCACAACATGCCACATTGCCAACAGCTGTACTGCTAAACGCCAGTGTGAAATCTGATAAACAACAAGAGGTGATTTGGGGCTCTGTTTTGCGACACAATACACAGAGTGCGGTGCTGGCGTTTATTTCAGGCTGGTTTATCAGCGATTTAGAATATAGCCAAATATCTGCCACAGCCTTAAAGCAGTTTGTAACTAGGCTGAACTTGCAGTGTCAGGATCACTACTCCTCTGGTGACAGAGTAAGGACGTGTGATCTTGCAATTATTAGTGTGAGGATTATGCATGCCGGCATGAGTTCTCTTGTAAATGGACGGAGAGCAGTGGCATCACGCCGGCCCGTAGACGAGGGAACGCGAGGTACCGGAGGCGGCGCAGCGCTGCCTTTTATAGGCGCAGGTACTGCTTTAATGATCCACGAAAGCCCGTCGCCGCAGCCGCGATGTCCGGCCTGCGCCGGCAGGTCGGGACGATAGAAACTTAATGTCCAGGGTGTTAAGTTTAGTTCCCGGGAACACTGTCACCGTGCATAAAGGGGCCCGGCCGGGCACAGCCGGCCGCAGCGCTACGGACGCCCCGAAGACCGGGCCGTCTCCGGCTGATGCGTGTCTCCGCCAGACCGCCGATGCCGTGCGGGTACCGAGGGCAACTTTGCTCCGGTGCTGTAAAAATGCTGGTCTTGGCAGGTTAACAATAGGCGGAACAAACAGACAGCTGGAGTAAATAAAAATCATACTGGGCACGCAAAACGCAAGATTCCATTCTAACCAAAATCATTTTTATTGCACAGTCACGATGGAGTATTTTAACGGCATTTTTATTAATACAGGATCATATTACTGTACTGAAGGTCATAAGCAACTACTGTATCCCTTTGTTTTCCCTCAAGCACATGCATGTTTTGCTGGAATAGACCATGTCTGTACTGCCGTAAAAATACTTAAAAATTAGTCTCGCCGACATTTTACTTAACTTGTTTGAACCTTATGCACATGCTTTTAATAATAACTCCTTTTTTTACAAGAACGGAAAAAAACATACACGAGCTCCCTACCCTTCGTACCGTTAATATGGCTGTCAAACAGTTATCAGTCCAAGTACTGCGTCGTCGGAAATGTAGACGCTGTTTGGAGTTCGCGGGCGCCTCAACATAATGTGCCTAATAAGAGAAAGTGCAGGTAAATACTACATAACATGACTATTAATTCTTTTTGTCGCGACTCTCTTAAACATTTGAACGACGCATACATTTTAACGCAGATGATACCTCGCTGTGTATTTAAAATGCATGCACCAGAAATAGTGGGTGTGAAAGTGACAAAGGGCAATTATCCGGCGAGCAAAGTGAATCTGCTGCTTCTGCAAGACGTCGGGATCTGGCCAAGAGTGATGCAATGAACCGAAGCGACGCTCCACTGCTTCAAACGCATCGAAACCCCTTTAAAGCGCCGTTTTCTGCCTTTTCGCATATAGGTAATTATATTCCCCCCGAAATATATACGTGCGAGGGCTGAGTTGCCGAAAACTAGGTACGGCCGTCCAGACATGATGGAAAGAAGCCCAGCACGCCAGTAAGTCTTTAGCGAAAACGCGCTTATTCACAATACCGTCTTTTCTCGGGTTACTGTGTGGTTTAAAACCTCTACGGGAGAGTTAATATCTGCGATGCCGTAATCTCTAAATATATTTTATACCTGTATTTGAAAATGCACACCATATAATTCGAAAAAGGGGGGAAGAAACGCTGATATTAAAAACTTGGTATCATTTATAAGCAAAAACATTGTATAAGACATGTAAAATTATTAATATTTGACTACTGAGTCAAGATGCATCTTCCGAGCATCAGTAAATACTGACTTACATGTACAGGACGTTCAGCTGAAATACAGAACAAAAGCACCAGGGACGTACCTGGAGGTTTCCAAACATTCGTGAAATCTAATACCGGCTCGTCCACAGCTATTCCTCAGCATTTCCTATATATACACATGTATATATTTTTTTATTGAATCCGTTCAATTTCGCGTAAAAATCTTGAGAATCAATCCTTTGTCCCGGGGGGTCTCCTCGCTTGTGTCTTTCTTCATCCAGTGCAAGAACTTCAGCAATTATTCCGATGCCAAGAAAGAAACATTTCCTTCCGAGTGCTCCATCTATCCGCTTTTCGATCTTTAAAGCCGAAGACCGATCTTTGGGCGCAACTGTGCCCCGATGCCACTCACTTCGTCGTCCGTTCGTAAATAAGTTTACCGCTCTGGTAATAGAGCGAAAAACGCACTGGAGGTGCGCACTCTCTCACAATGAACTATAGTAGTTCAAATAAATCAAAATATTCACTACATGATTTAGGCATTTAAAATGTATCGCAAGCGAAAGTACTGCAAGCCTGGTTATAGCATGCATAAAAATAGCCCACCAGGCGCTATTTTTGTACTTCAGAGAGTCGCTGGATGAGTTGGCCGTACTGTGCGCTACACTGCCAGCGAGAATCTCTCCCCTTTCGGCTTCACGATCGCTCTTTTGAAGATTTTAAGTCTCCTTGGTTAAAACAAAGCTATTTTTTTCTCAGCACGCAACTCACCTCATCGGAACAGAAATTGTGGTCGTTTTATATCCCCGGGGAATCGCAGGAAAATCCGAGCGGCCAAACTCTGCCAACTTCTCGCAGCGCGAACTCCGGCAGCACGCAAACAAACTGAGAGACTGCGAAGGGTGTAATGCGATCTATTCCGAGCCGCCCCGCCGGGGGAGCAGCTCCGCCGCCGCCTACCAATAAGCGCTGCCCTGCTCCGCATCCCTCCTCCAACTATTGCTCCATCGCTTTCTCTGAGAGGTGGGTCCGGGCGCTCCTGCTTTCGTTCTCAATATTTACAGCTTAGACAGCAGCTGAAAACGACAATCTATCTTTGCATTCTGCACCTTGCTTCAACTACCTAAAAAAAAGGTCGCGGTTGGAATGATTTGCAATTGGGTTTTAAATATCTGGACATGTTACCTTGTCGGGGACTTGTGTCTGATATAGACAGTTATTCGATCACACCATGGTATTGTAATGTGAATCACGGTTTTGCTTTTAGATAGGACATTTGTTCTTCAAAAGGAATAGGGTATGCCTTGTTTGATTTCCACTTAAGTGGCAATCGTTTTGCATAAATAACACCCAGCTAAAGAGGAACTGTATACCCCTTGTTATGGACCGAAAAATCTGGATCAGATGGACGCCAGTACGGTAGAAAGGTTTCAGACTAATCCCATTAAATGTAATTGAGTGCGATGTGGAAGCCGTGCGTGCAAAGGAAGGAAGGCGTCCGCCAACTGGCACCTGCGCACCAGCACCTATTGTTTGCATAAGATTAAGCATTTATCTCGTCGTTAACTCCGTGACAAAGCAATTGCTATTTGTATTCGTTCGATTCGAGGTAATAAAAATTAAAGGAAAAGAAGTGAAATTAATGTAAATGTTCATAATGAATGTTTTGGGGAACTTGTGTTTTTGGATCCAAAAGTTCTTAAGACTATGTCAGGTTCCTTGTCTGCGTTTGATTCATTTGCACGTGGCTGCACACGCACATAGCAGCCTGTTGAAAGTTTTTTTTGTAAAGTTCTTTCCTTCTAAGTATTAATAATATTGACATGCGCTCTGGCCCTGAACCTGTACTGCTAAGGCACATGGATTTAAGCAGGGCAGAGGCCCTGTGTAAGCCTCCATCAGCACTGGCCAGCATCCCCACCTTGCTGGTGGAAGTGACATCATTATGCCTGCATGTCTGCCCAAGGACTTGATATTTGAAGCAAGGCATGTATGTATTGTGATCCTCTGGTGAAGTGGCTCCTTTCTCTGGATGTGTCCGGCTTGAATGTCACTGACCACTAGCATGGAAATAGTAAAGAAGAAAGGTAATTTACTTAAATTGCCCCAGATTCTTTCATTTCATTGTACTTTGAGTAAAGGTGAGGTGTCAACAGTAAGATTTTTTTCCTTTGGCACTCCTTACTGAGAAGCATGCTGATGACTTTGTAAAGCTGCAATCCAAACTATGGCTCGTTGCCTCTCCTGCATTCCCAACACTTTGGTCGATCCTGACTTGGGTGTCAAGCTGTTCTCACTCTGAGCAGGGCTGGAGCCCTCCGGGGATACCAGGATATCCATGACCATTAATATTCCGAGCCTGCCCATTTGCACCTTAGCAACAAAGCCAGCTGCCAAATGTGTGGACCTTCTAGTCTCAAACCCATAATGACAAGGGAAGTCTAATTAGCTGTAAGCATTAAGCATCTGCAATGTCTTTAATTGCTATGCTACATGCAGCTTATACAAGTCGGATGTATGCGTGTTTTTTCTGGCAAGATGAATAACCAATGGCAGGGTCTTCTGTATTGACAAGGTAGGGAAAAACATAGGTGTTGGTGAACCTAGGCTCTCATCTGCCTCCAGGGCTAGAGAGACCAGGCTGTTTCCTGGCTACCTGCAGAACTGGCATGCCTCAGCGCGATTTACGGACAGGAATATCACTGCAGATGGTCAAGCCACGGAGTCCCTGCTGCCTCGTACACTTGGGTGACAAATGGGGGACCAGTACTGGTGTTGCCCAGAAACGTACATTTAATCTGTCGGTTGATGCATTTTTTTTTTTGGGGGGGGGGGGGGGGTATGATTATGATGAAATATTGTTGCACTTTAAACCTAGCTGTATGTTTAAGGGCTTGTATTTGTACATAAAATTCAACTTAGAAGCTGTCCTAAAATTCAGACGTTAGAAGCTGTCTTGCCTAATGAATTCATACATATAACCTAATTGTTAGTATTTCTATGTATTAAACCACCACCTGGTCTAATCAATGAGAAAGAAAGTCACCCTCACTCAGATCTGGCCATTTCCAATTTTACGGAAGGGTCTTGGCTGCGGATGTTATTACATTAGTCCCCACGGAAGGGCTGCCCTGTCAAGGCTCTCTGGTATCTCCTCATTCTTCTGGAGGATCTTCAAGAGTGGCTGTGGCCCAGGGGCTTGAAGGAGTAATTATTTCAGGAGGCTTGTGATCCACTACATTCCTGTCTGTCCCTCACATGTGAGAAAATGTGCAGCCTTTAGCTATGAAATCATGATGCTTTCTTCCCACCAGTTGGACCCATATAATGCAGGCAGTGACTGGAAGGCACTCTGCTAGCATGGGGTGGCAGTGGAAGCCAACCAGACAGATCCTCCATTACTCTGACAGAAATCAAATTAGCTGTCATTTATCTAGTCAATATTTTACACAGCACTATTACGCAGTCTGTTTGTTTATTTCCTTAATTGATGAGGTACACTCTCAGGCATTTCATGACAATTACTTTCTTATGTAGTCATGGAAATTAATTGAGAATGCATTATTTTTTCCAGTAATTGCCCAGCCACGAGGATCATAATTTGTTGGGGGGAATGATGAAATTATTTTTTATTGTTCTTTAGTTTTTAGTACTTACACCTAACATTAGATAAATATGGAGAAATTACTGTATGAAAGAAATTACCTTCTGAATGAACTGAAACATTATTTAATAATGCATGCATCATATTCAAGTGACTAGCAAGTAATCAGTTCCATGATGTGTGTGTATAGTATCTATACACAGAAAATATTGCAGCTTGCACTGTAATTGTTAGGCATTACTATCAAGTGTAGCTGTTGCCATTAACAAACATTTCAAAATAACAAAAATTTCAGTGGGATCTGCCTTTTAAAGTGGTTAATGTACTTTATACAGCTGACAAATTATTGACACTGAGGTCCAACTTCATATATAGTTTTGGAAATGATTCTTCTCCAAAACTTTGGAATAAATTAAATAAATAAATAAAATAAATTAAGGGTGTACACATGCATTGAGGCAACATGATGAATCGATTATTGAGGGTTTAATTCCACTGCATTGATTTGTAACAACATTGACTTTTTGGGGGCAAAATAAAGATACTTCCAGGTTGCAATTTTCCAAAACATAAGATGGCAGGGAAGGTTCATTCGTATTCAGAAAGAAAGCACTGCTTGATCATCTTTGCTCCACAGCGGTGATGTTTGCATAAAGACACTTTTACGAGACTCGTCTGTTTTGTGGCGCAAAATGTAATTATCTTTGAGCTGCAATGGCTTTGATAAATTCCTCTCATTTTTACTGCAATAAAGTACTTTTTGCTAGCACTAGCAACAGTAATCAAGACTCTGAGGTAGCCTGTAACTAGCAAAATAAAAAGTAATATTAGACTTAGAGATGCATGATATTGGTTAACAGACTGGTATTGACCAATATTCGTTAAAAATCAAGATATCGCCATTGGTGCGATGGGTCAGTTCTTGCCAATATTTAAACTTTACCAGTAGTTTAGTTAAGCAACATCAGAGTCAAAGACACAACTGCTAAAATAATGGTGCTGATTGCATTTTACTGTGAGCTGTCTTCCATAGTTTTGTTGGCGCATTCAGCACTCGGAATTGTTTATAATTCATTATTAAAGCTGGACATCAGGTCGATCTTTCGTTTTCCACAGAATAAAAAAGAACGTAACGTCATTCTGCAGATTTGCTCCAGCAAACTCAGCATGAGGCAGTGCTTTGTTTGTTTTCTGTGTAGTTCAGTAGTTTACCTTTTCATAATTTACACTGGCATGTTCTCCCTATTTAAGAATAACAATAAAAATGAAGATTCTGTGATTCTACTTTCTTTGTATTCCATTAGTACATTCCCATGGTAATATTTTTTTGAGGTTAAAAAGGTCTGAATTCAGGTCATCGGAATAATTGATTAATTCAATCCAGTTTTATTTGTGTAGCACATTTTGACAACATTACATTGTCTCAAAGTGCTTTACATTATACATGCCCAAAACCCCCAGCGAGCAAGCTAGAGGCGACAGTGACAAGGAAAATCTCCCCAGTGGGAAGAAGCCCTGGGAGGAACCAGACTCAAAGGGGGAGCCCATCCTCCAGGGGCCAGCAGAGGAAGTCACATGAAAAAAATCCTAATTTATACAGTACAAATTTAAGATTCATGTGTAAATGAGGAGGGCAGGCAGGTGATGGTGCTGCTTCCAGTGTTACAGCAGCAAGGCAGGAGAGAGAACTGCGATACAAATTGAAGATTTACTATGCATTTAATAATTTCCTCAATAATCATAATTGTGGCCTACAATTTACAACCCTACAATGGATATTTTGAGTTGATTTCTGTATGTGTCTTGTGCAGACGTAAGCAGCACGTGTGTGGATTTGGATGTTTCCCCGTTCTTTGGGGGCGCAGACAGAAGGACAGGTGCAGATTACTCTTGTGCTGACCGGAGTCCTGAGCTTCACTGGGTATAGGGCAGGTGTGACAGTGTTAGGCCGCCTACGCAGCATATGCTCCCAGACCGCCCTCCCAGAACAGCTGTGATTGGCCGATGTAGACAAACACGCTCACACCGCCCTGCTGGCCCTGGCCCAGAGCTGCCCCACCCTGCCTAAGTCAATGCTCCTTTCTCATGCTGCATGCTGGACATGTTCTGCTTCCAGATAAGCCAGTCATAGAGATGGACCTTGGCAACATAAGGCCTTCCAAAGCCCCTTCATCCGAATGCTTTTTGTCTGAGTTTTCAGAGAAGTCCCAAATGAACAGAGTGTGGGCTTTTACTCATCCAGAAACTCATAATAGTAGAGGTTATCAACCTAATTATTTTGAAATGGGAGAAAAGTTTTCACAGATTTGCTGCTACCACGGTTTTGTTGAAGAACTTTACCTGTGATTTTGAGCACTTGCTATATGCATGAAGTGTCTTCAGTTTAAAAGCAGCACAATAAATAGATATTAAAGAGGTTACTCCAAAATAAAATTTTAGCAAACACCACTGTCGGAGGCCGAGCCTGACCTCCAGCTGAGGTTAGTTGACTGTGAGACAGCTGCCTTTACTGTTGGGTAGGAAGGCTGAAGCTCCATAAGGATTAACATTCACAGACTTCACGGACGCCTGTCACGCCGGACAGGTGTGAACAGCAGTGCCTCGCAGAAAAAAGAGCTGCAGACTCAATGTCTAGTTTGATTATCGCAAGCACTGGAATTTACCAGTGATTTACATGCATCTTCTAGTCCATTAGAACTTGGCCCCAGCCTTTGTCCCAGGACAGATATGAGGGCCAGCAATGACACATTAAACCAGGTGCTAGGACCCAGATACAGTGGGTCCTCGCCCATGTCTCTGACCCCTACTCTCACGCTCACAGTTTCTCAGGATGATTATAAATGTCAACACACTCCGCTTTCCCCATTACGTAGAACTGTAGCGAGAATGTAGGGTGTTCTTTAGGCTTTGCAGATGGGTAGACGGCCCTTTTTATTGCGTAGATACTTGGGGAGCCAAGAGCAGCTGGAGACTGTAATCCTGTCTCAACAGGTCACACCATTAAACAAGCTGCAGCAGGTTTTTATTGTAAGATTCCTAATTAACCAAGACCAACAGGGAAATCTATTAATCTGCTATCAGGGAGAGTTAAAAATACACGAATATTTTCCTCTGCAACAGTGAAAGTCTTTACCTGCTGCCATGTGCTTAAACTAGCCTCAAGCTTTAAACATATAAATGTATTATTTTTTCGTATATAATACATACAGAGAGCCAAGCACAATATCATGGGAGATTTAAACAGAAGCAGTAGTCAGCACTGAGGTTTCTGGCTTTATCTTAAGGTATTGAATGGAATGTATCCTTCTTTACAGTGTTGCCTGTTATTAAACCACCAACTTTCTAACTGGACATTGGAATAATATACATTTTAAAAATGAAATCTTTTGACTGTGATGCAACACAAAAACACTGAAATGGTAACTTAGTGTATTTTATTCTAAATGCCAAAATGTTTGTAAAATGTGTTCTAGTAGAGTTTGTAGATGAAAGAATTAAAGAAGCTGTTATAGTCATAACCCACATTTTAATTATTTCAGACCCTACTGGCAAATGAGGTGCTACTTTCTTTAACAGCGTGGTGGCCGTGAAATTGGGGCAGTGTTTGGGAATACGAAAGCCTAGGGGCTTCTGAGGGCGTAATTGCACTGAATGGTCGTGAAGCACATTCCTGAAGAACCACACTTCTATTAACAAACCCCTGTTGGCACATGGGTTGACTTGGCAACATCAAAGTAGATGAAAGGATGAGCATGATGGGTAACGTCTTGCAGGCTCAGTATGCGATCACTTAAATCTACAGTTAATCATGTTCCTAAAAGTACATATCATTGACAAATATGGTTTGCACACTGCTTATGCAAACAAATAAACCTTTTTGTCATTTCCATCAATAATCAGTCAAACTGAAATGCAAGGATCCCCTGGAGCTGAGGTGGGATTGCAGAAAATCTTGGTTTAGAAGACAGAGGAATCATCGCTCAAAACCTCTGGCATTGCCAAAGCGATTTCACTCATCGTAACCCTATCGTTGTTTTGGTTGCCTGCACAGGTCAGCTCGGGATCCTACTCACAGAACCAGTCAGAACTTGCTTTGAGGGTCAGATTAGACTCAGAGGTTCCTGTAAGTCACCCTTGCTGGAAGAAGCGTGATAGTTATTAGAATTACGGGGTACAGTGATAGTTATTGTTCAAATTAAAGCACTGATATGCCTTAGCAGCAGACCTGAGAGATGCAGAAGTCCAGAGAGAGCTGGGAGATGATCGACTCGATGAGATGATGTGGACCCATCTTGGACAGATCAATTTCCCCATGCAATTGATCTGGGAGGCCGTTCCCAGGCTGGCTGGATATTATCCTGAGCAATGATTGCATAGCAAATGAGTTGAGTATGTGATACATATTCAGTGAGGGGGGAAAAAATGTTAAATTAATGTACGTTTGGAGACATCTGTTCCATTTCATCAGTTCCGGTCTGAATTAAGTTTCCCCAGTCAGCAGCATCACACAAGTCCTGCCTTGGCCTTCTTATCATGGAAATGAATTGCCAGGCTGTACATGCACCTGATGTGATAAAAGCATTCAGTATTTTAATGACTGCCGCAGTCTGTATCCGTTCTTATTTCTGTCACGTCATTGTTACATAGAAATATAGGTTCTAGAATGGTTGCCAATACATTAGAGAAGACTCTACTATGCCATTATTTTATTTTCTAGTAGAAGGTAGTAATTCTTTCTTTGGTAGTCTTTATTTCAGAAGTAACAATTTTGACAGAATTCTGCATTGAGGGGTTGAAGGAGGAGGATGCACAGTGCACACCATTAAGCTCATCCTGCCATAGCTATGCTGAGCAGCATCAAATGTCAATAGAATGGCATTTCGGCCATTCTGCAAAGAGAGGCTGGTTCTCCTCGGCTTTATAGATCACACGTCTTGGTTTCTTCTTAGACATTTCTGCTGACTCTTCGTACTGTTTTCAGCTGCATCTAAGGTGCATTAATTAAGTTGAGAAGTATTAGGTTCTAGGTTCCCACAGCATTGATTGGTTTTATTTTCAGTGTATATTTTTTTTTATAGATTTTTGGAAACTTTTTGGAAAGCACAAATAAGTTTAAGTGGGCTTGGGATCCCACAGGTAAAAAAATGCTACAGTGTAGTACAATCTCCCTTAAAAATGGAGAGACAGGCCAGCTAAGAAAGATGAAGCATCTGTAGTCAATGGACAAGGGGTATAAGGGGCAGAGGCATTATAGTGGAGGTGGGGGGGCAGCCTGATCCCCCACAGCTTTAGAAGGACAGAGGAAGGGGGCAAGCCAGCTTCATGGCTCCAAACAAAGGCCACATGGACAGTTCACATTCATGACCAGATCTGTTTTAACTCATTCACATGCTAATTGATGTCAAATCGATTTAACGACGGGCCAGCGTCCCGGAAAGGCACGCACCCATCCACCCACCTTCACAGCTCCCCTCAGACGCCCTTTATGATACCAGTGATGAGTTACTGTGTCTGTTCGGGGTAGGAGTGGAATAAGAAGGTAGTATTTTATTCGTTAGTGCGTCTTTGTGATGATGAATGTGTCTTTTGGGAGTTCTGTAAACACTCAGCAGCAGCTGATTATAGCACCACAGCCTGCCGCTTTCCCCACCCGCTCCAGCAGCGGCTTAGCGCAGCGGCTCACCTATTTCGGCGGGCTACAGACAAGCTTCAGCTTGTGTGCCTTTTCTCTTTTTTATTATTTGGCTAAGTGATATGGCTGTGTATATGAAATTGCCAAAATGAACTAAAACGTGAGCGTGATGTATATTTGGCTGTCCCTGGGCTGTCTGTCGACATGCCTCCCAGACCCTGTGGGTCCTTACACTGTGAAGCATGAAGCTCCCATCCGTTTACCGGTAACATGAGGCCCAGGGCTTCAGTTTCACTCTTTGAAGCTAAAATTCTCCTGCAGCACTATAAGCCTTTTAAAATCTTTTTTTTTTCCTGGTTGAAATGCATTGTACCTCTTAAAGTAATCATCTTTCAAATGCGGCCCATAATTCATACATTTCTATCATAAAATGAGACTTTTTCAGTATCAGGTTTCATTACAGGCATCTGTTCCAATCTCCTACCTAATTTATTTTGTAGTATATTTCTGTCATTATACAAAATTTCTACCAGTTGCAGAGCCTGGCAGCATAGAGGCTCAGAAGGCAGACTTAAAGGTTCAGGGGCCGGGGTGGTCCCCACGTTTCTGCCACAAACCAAAGTGCTTGTTGCTTTTCAGGGAAAATACTGATCCGTTTGTGTTTAAAATGGCACAGGTACTAAGTACAACACTAAGTATAAGGAAAGGATTTGGTTAAATAAACAACTGTGGGTTATTTTGAGAAACATAACCGCTATATTAATTACAGCATACAGGAACGTTACTGAAACCCTGTTATATAAAAGGTTTTATTAGGAAACTGAAAACCTGAAAACCATAATTTTTGGCTTTTATTTAATTTGTAGAGTAATGTTTTTAATAAGAAGGTTGGTACAATTTACAGGTTATCCCTTGTAAGTCTGCACTGTAAGGAAAGGATCAGCGTGTCCACGCACACACTAGGCCAGAGAGAGACACACACACATTGTCTGGAGCTCCTACAGGCAGCTATTTCTGTGTTTTTGTGTGCGGGGTCTTGGGTTGAATGGACCTCTTTATGCCTTCTGTGCCAAAGTAAAGCGTAACACCCTTTGTGGGGGGGGGGGGCAATTTGTTATAGAGTTGAACTGAGAGGAGAGCTTGTCCTGTGATTTGGGGGCTGGATGGGGGAGTTCAGTGACCTGGTAGCGCCCTGCCACACCCTGCTTACCTGCGTCTGGCCGAGTCGGCTGTTTGCGTGGTCGCACTGCGCTTCCGTGACACAGCGGTGGGATTATAAGGCTACGCTATCTGCTGGCAGCCAGTAACTGGTCATGCTGCATTTGTTCCAGCACGAATAGTGCCTGAGATTCAGTGGCTTGATGCTGTATTTAGGACACATAGAGCCGAGATACCTTATTCACCTCAGTGGGGGAATTCTCTTTCCGCATACTGAGCCTCGCTCTCCGTGAGACGCACAGACACTTATGCAGGTGGGAGCAAGCCTGGGGGTCACAGGCGCCCCTGGAGCTTGCCGTTAAGGGCCTTGCTCAAAGGCCTGCAGGCAGCATTAGTCTGCCGGCCCTGGGATTCGATCCAATAACCTTCCGGTCCCGGGCACTGCCCCAGGCCTCACGCTACCGTTATGCGGATGGGCTCTTCATGCTTCGCACGTGCCCACAGAGTCTGGGAGGCACATGCACTTCTTAGGCTAATTAGCCGGTCGCCGTGTAATTCGCTTGCAGTGTTATTTAAAGACAACTGATTTCTTCTTGATTCTGAGAGTAAATCATAGCTAACGCAGGAACCCTCAAGGTGTGCTTCAAAATAGCGACAGCCTCCAGTGTGTCACAAAGACGAGGCGCTCGCCGTTCTCATTTACAAGAAGACACTAGAATGACACATTCCAATTTCCAGACAGAGTCATTACAAATATTAGATGTTAGTGGTAAATGGGAACCCAGACTTGTGTGTGTGATTCACAGAATATGTCTGTGTCGGGGAGAATGGCCTCCAGCTGGGACGCCTGCGAGGGGAACCAGACCCAGTACACAGTTTGAAGTCATGAGGCTGCATTTGATGTGGTCACCAGTGCTCGGCAGATTAAGGACCTGGCCTGACTGGTCCTCAGCAACAGGCGCACGCTTCTAACAAAGGGCAGAGTGGAAAAACAGAGCTCTGGGAGCCATTGAAAGGGAAGGTAGCTAAGGTGCGGGGAGGGAACATGCTTTGACAGACGCCGGATGACTCAGCCTGCACACCTGTGCGTGTGCGTCACAGCCAGTAGGGCGGGGCCTCCTGTACGCCCGGGTGGTGCGTTTGGCTGTTCCGTGTTTGTT
>JAODKL010000009.1:7309227-7330401 GCA_026780765.1 Petrocephalus schoutedeni
GCTTATGTTTCAATCTGAGACTTGCTGCCCCCAGATCTGCAAAGTTATCTTAACGTATCTTTTGGATATCTTGCTTTTTACATGAAACTAATTCATCAAGTGTTGCTAAAGATGCAATGATTACAATGGTCAGTTTGCTTTTTTATTTTGTAATTAATCATATATATATATATATATATATATATATATATATATACTTAATATATACTTCGGAATGATGATATTTTCAAGTAAATTTCTGTAGGAGATTAAAAAGGCCAAGAAATATTCTCCTGCCACCATGATCCCCCATGCCCATTGTTACAGCCACATGCACGCTCTGTGGCCGATTGTGGGTGTGCTGTGTCTCTTTTCAGTGTGTCAAATGAATCCTTTCATCTCTAACTTCCACTACTACTTTAAATGTGGAAATACGAGATGAGAAGCCCCCCCCCCCCCACCACCTCCATCCATTCTTGTAGAGGCTCTCTGAAGTCTGTGTTAGATCTCAGCTACAGGTCAACCAAAAGGCATAATCTTTGTTTAAGATATTAGCCAGGACAAATGGTTTTGTTTGGTGAGGGGTTTAAAGCCACAGACTAACATCTAAACACTGGCTTAATGCTGTCAGAAGATGCCAGCATCTTAAAAGCAGCACCAATGACTTGGAACCATGGAAACATTTTCTCTGGACAATTTGTAAAACACACTCGAGAGCTCTAAAAAGAAAATAAACGTTGAGGAAGTTACAAAAGGTGAGCACACACATGGGAGAACTCTGCCTATATTATTGTTGTTCTTGTGTTATGCAGTGGGACTAACCCCAGATCAAAGTTCTTTGAGTTGCTCCCATTTAGCCTCTTTTGTGACAGCAAAGGTACCACTTTGCAGCTTTCTCTGAAATGAGGGCTGATAAGGCAACTGTTTCTCAATGTATAGCAGATTCCTTTGACCTAAATGGTAATGTAGTGTGATGCAGCTCCCATTGAAATGTAAATCTGGGAGGAAAAGCGCCCCGAAACCAACATGGTGCAGTAATTACTTTGTGCAACAAAAAAATAAACAAACAAACAAGAAAAACACCAGCATCATCACTCGGGACAGTCAATAATTTGTGGGGCATCTCTTTCACAAATCGTTTTACTGCACTTTCCCATTGGCCCTCTGAGACAGACCGCTAACTTGTTTAGGGTACCGCAGCTCAATGTCTTTGTATTAAGAGGTCCATTGCTGTAATGTGACTGCTGTCTTCTAAGCAACCTGCTTGAGAAATGGGGACCAGGGAGCAAGTCACGTACTTCAGCCAGATCCCATAGATCGAAAGGACATCTTCAGCCTTCCTGTGTATTGCAGGGAGTCACACTCTATTACTAATTATTTGTCAGAAGGTGTCTCTGTAATGAATTCTGGCCTTCTCATTGGACTGTCGTTGCCTGAAGCTATTAGCAAAAGCTTCTTCTGGAAAATACAAGTTGGCTTTCCATTAGCTTGTGTTCTGTACCCCCACAGATTGTGCCAAAATAACTAATTAGAAATATTTCATTTTGTAACTGTAATGGGTCTGTCTTCCCCTCCCCCATTCAGTGGTTCTAATAGCCCCAATTTGTTTTCCAGCTGACAAGTAGGTCTTCTTCGGATGCTTTCTAAACAGGACCATGGGAGTTGTGCATAAGGGGTTGGGCAACCTCTAAGTACTTCTGTTGAATTCAGAATTAGAACTTGATTAATTTGTACCTGAATTACAGCCCAGAGAGCATGAAAATGTGACACTAGTGAAAGCAAGTTGTGTTATCCGCCAGGCTTTGTATGCAAAGTAAGTGTTTCACAAATGAATGTGATGTATTGATTAGTTAATCCATTACAGAGATAATGAATAATCTCCCCCCTTTATCTCTTGATTTTTAAACAGAAGACCTCTGCTGGATGTCAAAGGTAAATGGGTGACAGATGAGAGTTTCCTGAATTATAAATTAAGTATGAGGCATGTCTGCTACTGCCCCTTGAGAGCCAGTGTCTGTTAAGGTCTCGCTATGGATGTTCATTGGCATGATGCTTTTGAAGGTGAAATGGAGCATCCATTTTTCACCTCTTTATACTGCTGGCACTAAAGCAGTTCAAGGTTAGGTCGGTGGTGCCCTGCAGTGAGTACCATCAGCTTTGGAGATCATGCTACATGCTGCCATGGCATTGATGTGCAGTGTAAATATAATGTAACCATAAACTGAACAGACAGCTTTGTCCTTGAATTCAATCTAATGATCTATACAGGGCATTTTGTCTGCAGCACTTGCAATTTCCCATGGTAACCCCCTACTAATTATTTGGTTTTGCTCCAAATTAAATTTATTCAATAAATTTAGATCATTATTCATCTGTGTGATGTTTGTTCGTTTGTCTTTGTCCCGGACTGTAGCCCGATTATATATACAGTAAACTTTAATTTATACCATGTGAATGTTTATCTATGTATATCTTTATCTCTATATACGTTTGTTCCCCCTTATACTGTGCTAATTAATTAATATGCAAATCTGTAATCTAATTGAAATGACGGTGGTACAGGCTCGGTTTATTGGATTGCCAAAGCATTTCTTGTAAATCGTAAGATGATTTTCAGGTTGAGTTAGTTTTTCTTTCCTGTTTTAAATGGGTTAATTGTAGCACTTAGCACTTCACCGATAAGACGTTATAGGTACTGATAAGGTGGTTTTGTCAGATTTGTAATCGTTTCATTGTGCTGACTGGCTGTCAATAAAATGCGTCACATTAAAGCATAAGGTCTTGGGTCCAGGAAGAGGGGTTTCTGTTTTCCAGAAAGGGCAAGTGCAGGTCTGTGACGTTTCTGCTTCCCATCTCCATTCCTGATGCAAAGGAATGGGCGTGTTTGCGTGTGATATATTTATCAGCTTTATGTAGGCATTCATGTTCATTTTCCACGTGTCACATTCATGATCTTTTTTTTTTTAATTTGAGGTTTGAATTTGACACACAATATGATGTGCGTTTAATGTGGCCTACTAACCTAATGGTTGTTCAGTTTCAAGTCTGAAGAAGGGTCACGCTGCATAACTGTTAAGTGCGATACTCCAACAGAATTACACATCTTAAATATCCAGCTGGGTTAAAAATAAGTCTTTCTGGATCAAACCTTGATAAAAATAAAAACCTATTATTCCTTCAAAGTAGGAAAGGTGCTGAAAATTCTCACCGTGTCCTCGTAAAACCTTCTAAAATGCTAGAGATGAGGTGATGTATTTAGATCCCAAGGCCCTGTGAACAGGGCTTTTTAGTGACCTTTCTGTGGTTTCCATGACTGCCAAGCTACTGCAAACAAGGATGTTCGACAAAAGAGTGAAGGCAGACAATCAGACAGCAACAATGCACCACGGGCAGCTTTTTATATAGTGTTTTTACATTATGGACGAGCGTGAGGCATAGGCATACTATTCCTACCATGATATTTAGCAGGGCTCCATGAAAAAGTCAAAGGAAGTATAGAGATATTGGGATATAAGGAAGGTTTTTTTTCCTCTGTGAGGACTGAATCGGTCCAGATTTTCTGAGCCGTCCAATAATGAGCCTAACTAAGCTGCGTACAAAACCACCGCTTTGTTTTCTCTCCAGTGATGTAAAGTTATTGGCTGTTTATTATTATTATAATTATTATTCAAGTCAAATTCAATTGCAATAGAGTTCAGTTCAGTTGTATGAATACATCATTAATTTAATAATAAGTCGGCCTAGTTTAGCACAAGGCGTGTATTGAATTTCAAACCTCATTTTATAAAAATGCGTTCTGTAGCATTAAAGGTATCACTTTCAAAATAAGATCATGTTGCCTAAATCTGGTAGGGGCAAAAATCTGTACACCTTCCAATTATAGTAATCTAAAGAACATTAAAATTCATCTTGAACTAGGAGTGCATTGCCATCTTAAGTAAAGATTCACATTAAAAAGCGTAAGATCAATTTGTTTTTATGTCATCATCATCAGTTAAAAAGGACATTGAGCTAATGGTTTGTTTTGTTTCTTATGCCATTTCTACCAAACGAAATGAATATGTTAAAGCACTTCTCCATCAGACAGAACCCTCATTAGTGTCTTGATGGGTTTTTTCCCCGAGACAAATTGGTGTTCGCACGCGCATTGTGATTTCTTTCGGTTCATAATGTGACTTCAGGACACTGACATTTGGAGGCAGCGCCGATGTCTGAGGACTGAAATTATAAACGACGCGCTGTGCCTTCCTTCCGTCTGAGAAAATTAGCCTCATTGTGCTTATGCCATAGTTTTCACAAAGCGACCGAACTCTATGAGGCATGCAAAAGTTTCTACGCAGATCCTGTTCAATTTCCTGGAAAAACAAAACCGAGTTGAGGACAGCCATTTTTTTTCTTCATTTAAATTCATATTGAAGCATCATAAACTGACTACAGCAACACTGTATCCTATATTTTAAACCCTGGAGAGTTTTTTGAAACATAGTAATGAAGGAAATCTTCGAACCGTCGAACACGTCATTAGGGCTGAACTGCTTTAATATTATTGGTTGATGACAGGGGTTAGCCGGAGTAATTCAGGCGAAAAGATGGCGAAAAACATCGACTTCAAAAATTAGACAAAACTGGCCATCTGTCTTTGGGCTTGGGAAAAAAAAAGAAATTAAAAAATCCTTTCACTGTAAATCCTGTCGGGCTCATTAACGAAAACAAAGCACTCTCCATTGAGCCCGCTACCCCCCCCTAGCAGGCGAAAGAATGCGGTGTTTTGGGGTGAGGGGGCCCTCTCGCGCGACGGGAGCACCCCTACGGCTGGAGCTTTCCCTCTTCTCATTAGCGAACGCATCCTTGGGTATCAGGTTTGGGAATAACATCCCGCTATTCTGGCCCAATGCGCTTTCTGTCTCACCAGACTTTGTTACAGATGTATTGTAACACAATGCCAATTTAACACACATGACTGCGTCTCTGTGACACACGGGCAGGACAAATACCGCTGCAGTCCTCTGTCTCAAATGGGTACCCTGCCACCGCTCCCTTTTAAGCCAGAGCTCTGTTACAATATCTGTAGATCAGTGTAGTGAGACAGCCCATTTTGGCTGCCACAGGACACCGTATTCCATTATCCCACTATGTTCTCTTATCACTCACACGTGTCTGTTTCTTCAGGTTTCCTGAATTCTTGCAGTGTTGTGACACAAGCTTAGTATTAGCTTATATATTATCATTATTGCTTTTATCAAGCTGATATCAATAGCTGTTATATAAATAAAGCATTTTATTTATAGTTTTGCTTTTGACATTCTCTTTTGGCCTTCGGTATTTATCGATATAGGTACAGAGTTTTCTTTGAAAGACTGAAAAATTAGCAGTCCTTTAAGTATAACCTGAAAGTATAACTAAAATATGGAAACACTGTCATTCGTCTGTCTATTGTTAATTTGGTGCAATATCTGGTGGTAGGTTTTCTGCACGGCGGCCTACAGGTGTGTATTTGGTTGTCAGTTCAAAGAGTAAAGGACAACCGATGCCCTTTTCACGTGATGATTCTTCAGGCCTCGTTGGCAGGTTAGGCTAATAACTCGGGAATCGTTGACGTGACTCCCTCGGGGAATCTCTGCTTTATTGGATGATATACTGCAAACACCGATAAGGCTGTGGTGCAAGTCTAGAAGCACAATTTCCTTGACATGATTGTTTTGTTTATTTAATATTAAGTTTTGCGTCAAATGTGACATTGCCCCCGTGAGGTGCATTTTTAATTCACATCATATAGTTCAGTCTATGTCCCTTAAATCATGCTGGGACACAAAGTCTCGACTGAACATCAGGATGTTTGTGGACAAAGGTATTGTCAGGTTTTGCATAACACTGGGGCTTCACAATGGTGGATTAACATGTCTGTGTTTTTTTCCCTTGTGTAGACAGGCTGCCAGTGCTTTTTCTGGTTCTGGGAGAGCTGTCATAGCTGTATATTGCTATCAAATAGTTAGGACAGCTGTACATGATAATACACAGATTTTCACTCTTGGGAAGGTACTGCCAGTACCTTCAGCTTATTTTGGACCCATTGTGCTAGATGTAATTATTTGTTGTCTAGTAATACCATGTTGGGCACTACTGGATTATATTTTAGTTTTTCTTCTGTAGTGTAAAAGTAAATGCAGTTGAATCATAATTCCATAAGTGCCAGAGATTACAAGTGTTTAATATTTGAGTACTTGAATGTGAAATCTAAATATCACTGAACAGAATTATTGTTACCTTGACCTGATATTATTGATAACATTTAATAATTAACCTGGTCAAAGGTGCGCGTGGCAAAGTTCAAGGTAAATTCAGTCGTTTTCTCAAATATTACCCTATTCTGTTAAATTACTGTGAATTTTACATTATTGAACAGGTTGGTGAAGCTTAACCACCTGGCAGCTGCTCCAGGGCCACAATGTCTGCTGTTTGAAAGTCGCATTGGGAAAACATTAAATAAGATGAAGTAATGACTTCCATCCCGTTGTGCTTTTTGCATTGCTTCTTATTTTCGATAAATGAATTCTAGTGTAATTAATAAAACATTCCCCCTTACTAGGTGGTCCAAAGCAAACTGCACAATCAGCTCCGCCTTTTAATGCAACTGTGTAATTAAGGAGAATTCAATTGTCTGCATTCATGGATTCCTCATTTGGCAAATTCAGCAGAAGACTGAGACATTTTGATTATACACTATATGGACAAGAGTACTGGGACACCTGGCCATTACACGTACAGGAACTTTTATGACATCCCATTCTACACCCATAGGCATTGATATGGAGCTGGTCCCCCCTATGCAGCTATCATAGCTGCCACTCTTGGTGCCACACTCACATTTGGGAGTGTGCCTGTGGGAATTTCGGGAAAGAGCATTTGTGAAGTCAGGCACTGATGTTGGACATGAAGACCTGGCTTGCAATCTCCATTCTAGTTCATCGAAAGATGTTTGGTGTGGTTGAGGTCAGGGCTCTGTGCAGGCCAGTAAAGTTCTTCCACGCCAAACTCACCCGTCGAGCTTGCTTTTTGCACTGGGGCATAGTCATGCTGGAATAGAAAAGGGCCTCCCCCAAACTGTTCCCACAAAGTTGGAACCATAGAATTTACCAAAATGTCTTGGTATGCTGAAGCACTAAGAGTTCCATTCACTTGAACTAAGGGGCCAAGCCCAACCCCTGAAAAACAAGCCCTCCTCCACCAAATTGTCCAGCTGGCACAATACAGTCAGGCAGGTAATGTTCTCCCGGCATCCGCCAAACCCAAACTCGACCATGATTCGTGACACTCCACAGAACATGTTTCCACTGTTCCAGTGTCCAGTGGCGCTTGGTGATGTGAGGCTTGCATGCAGCTGCTTGGCCATGGAAGCCCATTCCATGAAGCTCCTGGTGCAGTTTTTGTGCTGGGGTTAATGCGAGAAGAACTCGGTAGTTATTCAGTCAACAGAGCGTTGGTGACTTTTACGCACTATGCACCTCAGCACTCGGCGACCCCGCTCTGTTGCTTAACGTGGTCTGCTACTTTGTGGCTGAGTTTCTGTTGTTCCTAAACACTTACACCTTGCAATAATACCACTTAAAGTTGACTGTGGAATATGTAGGTAAGAAATATAAAAATTATAAGAAATTCCACAAAGGTGGTATCCTATCACAGTACCACACTTGAATTGGCTGAGCTCTTCAGAACGATCCAATCTTTCATAAATGTTTGTAAACCTGACTGGAGGGTAGCAGGGTTATCTACTACAAGTTCACTAATTTGGGCATTTCAAAATGTGCAGTATTATTATTAAATGTTTCTCTGTAGTCTCTTGTAAAATACAAGATTTGGGCTATGGAGCATTCATGAATTTTCGAGAAGCTATAAAGAGTTGTCCATATGCAACAGAACAATTTTAATAGCTACTAGGTATATCGAGTGATTTAAATAGAGCCAAGCTAACAGCTTAGTATAAGGATACTTAAAGTTCAGTAGCATCTGTTTCCTATCTGGAAGGATTTGTACAGTTAAGTGAAATTGAACCCCTAATCAGAGCTAAATCCAGTTCCCAGCAAGTTTAAAGATTTCCCTTTACCTTAGACTGGTCTTGTGAGAAGGGGTTTATGTAGGCCTATGTGTCCTGATTACTGGCAAGTGAATGACATTACTTGTTTAAGGTATGAAGTGACTATGAGGTATGATTTTCCGTTTGGAACCTTAAAATTTTGTGTCGTGTGCACCAGTATTTTGCAACTATCGTAAAATGACCACTGTCGTTAAATAGTGATATTAAAATGAACTTCCACAGAATGAAAATTGCAGTGTTGGTATTCATTGCATAAATAACGTTTTTTGGAATTATTTATGTCGTAGATAATCCCTGTTTCCAAAACGACAATGTCAAGATCATGATGCATTATCTACATTGAGAAACTGTCGTAAGTACTACCAAGCAGATGCATTTGTCAGAGTAGCTTAGCTGAAAAAAGCATCTTAATTCCACAATTAGCTTTACAGACTAATATAGGAGTGGACTGTAAAGTAATACCATTAGTCACAGACCTAAGTCGATTGTTTCAATATTTCACCCAGGACGGACATCCAAACAATGAACGTAATCATTTGCAGAAAAACCACCACAACTTTAGTACTAAAAATACTGAGCTGGAATATCTGTCTCTGCTCTCTATGGGGGGGGGGGGGGGGTCTGTTTTTCTCTGTACTTGGTGTTCAGCAGAGGTGTCATGTGGCTAATTGAAATCTCTCAACCAGCCTTCTGTCTGAGGTTCCCCTGATTTGCGATGACCTCTGGCTCAAGGAAGTGAAATTAGATGTAAAAATCTGCAGCCGGATCTCCCACAGCTTCTGCTTAGTAGCAGCCATACTGTGCTGCCATTAGGGAAAACCAACCCTATGAAATTAAAACGGCCAAGTGGAACTGGGGCTTCTTTCCATGCACTTCCTAACCTGTAATGAGTGCAGACTTGTAAAACCTTGTCCTGCATGTAGGGTCCCAGTAGGCCAATAGCACTGGCAGGAAGCAAATGGGGCCTTGCAGGAGAAGGGATTCACTCACCGAGCGTATGACATGTGAGAGGCTGCTGTCCAGCCAGGTCAGGGTCTTGTGTAATTAAGAATATTATTATTAGCCTGCTGTAAGCCAGCCCGGTAACTGGGTTTTATGTGACCGGTTTTCCTGATGTACATATATAAAAAAAAGAACCCCCGATCTGGAGAGGAGGCGTATCCTCACCTCTCATCTCGTCATATCCTGTCTTTCTGCTGCTCTCCCACGGCTATAACATGTTGTTTTTCCCTTGTTTGGAGCGTTGAGCAGATGGATCCATTTAAGGGGAACGGTGTACAAGGCATTATGGTGACAATGTAGCAATGGTAATAGTGACTCGGCGAGAGCAGAGAACCCAGATGAATCCATTGATGTGTGCTAATGAAACCTGACGGGCCCCTTCCTGTGTGCTGTTTGTGTGGCCGCAGCGGTTTTGATCCCCTCCTTTGTCCTACATATAAGAACACCTTAGGATGCTGGGGCCTTCGGCAGTCTGGCGGTGCTTAATTTCTGCGGGAAAATGAGGCTTTCTGCTATAACAGTGGAAAAGGAGCTGATGATTCAGGCCATTTGCACTGCCTCGTTTCATAGAGCACGGCTATCGATTCTGCAGGTGTGGCTCTAAATGCAGGCCAGCGTCCGGGGGCCTAGTGCATGGCTCACCACAGCTGGGGTTTCCATCAAAAAGTGCTCCATCACCCATTGCTTCTTTGTCATGTGACCCATTGTTTCCAGATAATAGTAAGCACATGGTGTGTCTACAGCAAGTTAATTTTGTACACACATGATGGCGAAATATAAATATATATAATTGCCTATAAAAATCTGCAGGGTGTTAAGTGGTAGCTGGTCACTGGTCACCTGCTGAACACTGCAAAGTCTGTACTTACATACACTGTTTGCCTTTAAACTGCTCTGCTTGACTGAAGAACTACACATTTTGTCTATACAAACAGGAACATGGAGCATGCCCTCTGAATTCCATGAAGTGGGTTTCGAATTGATAAGCAGATTTATGTTTTTGGTGGACTAATGCAAAGAAACTGAAGGTGGGAGCAGGTTGTGCTAAGTCGCTTAGTGGGATACTCAGCAATGAGCAGGATATATATATATATATATATATATATATATATACATTTGCCGAGAGTCCTGCACTCAAGGAAAAATCGCCTTTAGCACAGAGCCTTCCATCTCTTTTAGTCTTCTACGAGCACTGAGGAGCCAATCGACCCTAATCGCATGCAGAAAATTCCAAAATGCTATCTGTTATCACTTTGGACCGCTCAAGTGATCTTGTTTTCATGCAGAATGGTAGGGACTTTCTGTGTAGACTGCAAGGATGCAGGCAACAGCATGCTATTTAAAAGCGTTAATTTGATGTAAATGACTGCAATCCTTCCTGTCTTGGGAATATATATTTTTTTAAAGAAGACAGATATGCCATATCAGGGTTTTTTCCACATTTTTCAATTGAAAGCTGTAGAGTCAAACAAAAATTAAGCACTCCAGGCTACACGCCTGGCCTTTGTTGTAAAATGGGGAATAATCAAAGATTGAAAAAAATATTTCCCTGGATCTCATGTTTATTGTCAGTCAAATTCGCAGTCATAATGTAACATGGAACATACTGTTAAACCGTTATGATGTCCCTGGAATTCAATATGTTTCAACAGGTATAAGCCCTAGACCAGCTGCTGCAATGGTAAATAAACAGCACTTATCTAAATAGGACAACATAATTCATAGTCTGAGTTCCTATGGATAAAATGTGCATATTTATAGATACACATATACACACCTCTGTATTATTGATGATGACTTGTTACAGGTGACATAATGAGAGAATCAATTATTTATCAATCCAGTGTTAATAGCCAGCTATTGTTTTTGTCCTTTTTTCTGTCTTTTTTAGTAATACGGTACACCGTGGCTCTCCATCGTCAGCTGGTATGTGTCAATTAAATGCATGAAATGATGGGAATACTTCACCACATGCTTTACCGGCCATCAATTTGACAGGCTAATATCAGCGAGGCTAATGCTAAAACACAGCTGGTGCCAATGACATCATATCAATGAATATTGTCCTGCATTTTTTATTTTAAGGGTTTTAATCCTGTTCTTTTGGGTATATTAATTGTTCAGATCTGGGGTGCTAGCTGAAACTAGGGACAGATATATGGAGCTTGTTTATTTGTTTGTTTTGTATTTTGTGTCACTTATTAGTGATTGAGAATCAATAGAGGGCAGTAATTTTGTCAAGCAAATCTTTTTTTTTTTTTTGCCCGACTTGGCTTTATTTACCACTGCTACCGCCTTGAAGCTTGTTCGGGGGACTTGCAGGAGCTGAGCTCCTTCGCCGTCACATGACACATTAGTTAAAGCTCCACCACATGCTAGGCTGACTGAAGGGTTACCAAATCCCTCTGACCATATTCCCCAGTCACCCAGTGTAAAATCCCCTGTTGAGAGCAGCTTTTAATGTTTCTTTCAGTCTTAACTTCAGGGACTCTGCACTGTTCCCTTTATGTAGAATCGAGAGAGTTATTAGAGCAAAATGAGCTTAACAGTAAAACCAGTTCTTTGCTTAATTATGGGGAAAATGGAATCGTTTCCTAAAACACATTGCAATGTGTAACGCCATCTGTATAACAAGATGGTATTCATGACTGCATATACATTACAATCCAAGGCATAACAATAAGGGCATTATGGTCAGGTTGAAATGTTTTGATACCATTATATAATCCCGTAGTCTTATGCTTTCATTATGATTATATTTTCATTATTTTAGCATGGGATTTTGGCAAAACCCTTCTTTATATTACGTATTACCATATTAGCCATATTACCATGCTATATTACCATACTATCACTCAGAATATTTTATTGTAGATATGGGTGCAAGGTCTACTTCTAATCCATGGATTTAAAGTCAAATCTTAGTTAAATGTCAGTCGGGTTGTTACATTAGAAACCACTGACAGTACAAGCAGATGAAAGGTAAACTAGACATCTTCAAATCAATGTTTCCCTCACTTTCCATCAGACATCTATTTGATCAGTGTCTTCAGACTTATGTGTCAGATTATTGCTGGAGTTCAGAAGCTAATCTGTGGCTCGACGTTACTAAAACTAAAGCCCTCTGTTCTCAGGAAGCTCCCACAGATCTTGCAACAGCATTGAACAATAAATTAAATATTTATTATATATTACATTATTGATATGGAAAGTGCAAACGAGCAAAGGATGCAGCAAGCACCAAAAGTGATTTGCCCTTTTAAAACACACGCGCGCACACACACACACACACACACACACACAGACTTATGTACCTATCTAAATGGGGACGTCCATTCATTTCTATGGGAAAAACCCAAACCCAAATCCGAATCACAAAACCCTTAACCCCTACCCAGCCCTAACCTTAACCATAAGTAACATCCCCCCAAATGTCCCCAAATGTGATCTATGCAAACACACACACACACACACATATAAAACACCCAAATCTGAACTGGAACATAATAACTGACTCGAACCCAGTGCCAAGTGCAAAACATTGTCACAGCCCATAGGGCATCGTTTGGTTCACGGACCTCTGCCACATACTCGCACACTATAGTCAGATTTACCAGATTTACCACATATTTTTGGACTGCAGGAGGACACCCATGAAAACATCTAGACACGTAGCCGGATGCTAGATTGGAACCGCTAAGCCTGAAGGTTTGAAGCCACTACCCAGCCTGATGTACAGGCAGACTCTGCAACAGCACCCAGATTATCCGTCTGCTTGTTCTGCTCTAGCTGTTCTTACTGGGAATGTTGAAAATAACACAGGTGTGTTTTCAGTTTCCAGTAAATAGTTAAATATGGAGACAGTGTGCTACTTTTTAGATATTTAAATTAATTCAGCCTGGTTTGCCTGTATACCATTGGTTTAATTTTATGAGGGCACAAACAGTGATTTTTTTTTATATGTGTTCTTTTATTGTTACAGGTTTATCAGTTAAATTAGCTAACAAAGCAATGGTCCATTAACAATTCAACCCTTTTTTGATGTAGATACATTTTGAATTCATCCCCTAGGAAGTGTATATTGTGGCAGACATGTTTAATATAGAAACCCAAAGGATAACGTTCTAGGAAACGACACAGCCTGCGTTATTTTTTTCTGTATTCATGGCATATTAAGCTTGACCCAGTGATTACTTACTCTAGCACTGTAAAGCTTAGCTATACAAAATGTACATGTCTGTACTAGACCGCATTCTAAATCAATAACTTGTTTTATCACTGAACTATAAATAATTGTCCCAAAACGGTACACTTAGTAGATTAATAAAAAGATTGTTGATGTGGCTTTGCGGTATTCATCACTAAACAGAAGACTTCCTCTTGGAAGACCTTTTCCTCTAGCAGAGATGGATGATTCATTGTGTCGTTTATGGGGTATGACGACGGAAACACTTGTGGGAGTGTGCCCAGAGTCACGCACTCAAGGAAAAGTACCCTGGCGAAAAAGTACTCAGCGGGGCGGTCCGTTGTTCTTATAGCCTTCTGTCACAATGATGGATGGGCCAATGGACTCTGACCCTAATGGCAACTCAGTGATTAAAAGACACTGGGGTACCTAAGCCTAGTTGTCCAGTTCAGCTTGGCGAATTGCTGTTAAACTTTAGACCAGCATGAGCTCAGACTTGAAGGTCCCAGTGTTTGTTTGTTTGCTGTATTGCTGTTTACTTTTCAGATGATGTAAGGTAAATGAGTCTGCACACATAACTGGGCATAATGCAGGCCTGAGGGGTAATGTTTAACGTAGGAACATACGCGGGAAGTCAAAGTTCAAGTCAGAAACTGCATTTGACAGCAAGTCGTTTTGCTTTATAAGCAAAATGGGTGATAGAGACACTTAGATAATTCATTGTGTTCATCGTGTTTTGTCTATAGAAGCAAGTAAATTGCCATTTTTAATGCATTCTAATTCTTAACAAACTGCTTTTCTGTTTCTGCATTTCTCCCTTTTGCTGTAGATTATCAATAACCACACTTTCAAAATGCAGCAGTGCTGGTTCATAACTTTGACTGGTCATATTAATTTATAATAAAGACCTAATTCATAGTCACAGGCTAATATTACAAAGCAATGATGGGTGAATGGATATCATTGAAAAATTGTTGGGATTTGGGTTGTCTCCAATAATTTTACTGTCAGTGGATCTTATTAAAACTGATTAAATCAAACATTTTGTATGCTACTTTATGATTGCACGTCATCCCCGATCTGTTCCAAGATGTGTCATTTTACAGTCCTATTACACTTTTTATCCAACACTGAGCATTGGCCATATTCTGACAACAGGAAAAACAAACTGCACAATGTAAAAGCTGACATAAAATCATAAAATCAAACATGAAATCATACCTAAAATCATGCCTACAATTATGCCTAAAATCAAACCTGAAATCATATCTAAAATCATACCTGAAGTCAGACTAATAACTACACTCTTAACATTGATTATTACCTTGCAAAATGGCTTTTAAAGTCATGGAAACATGATAATACTAATGTGCCTAAGAGAATCTTGCCCAGTGACTGTGGTGCTGCGTTTAGCTACTTGACGTGTGTGATCTAATCAAATCCTTTTAAAAGTATAGTGTAAGAAGAGCTGCAACCTGCAGACCAAGTGCCAGGAATGACGTCCTAGTGAGAGTCTTCTAAAAGCGGTCTGGTCAAGACGGCCTCTCGTTTCATTGCCGAATGGGTTTACATCACATTTTCTCTAATTGCATATTCAGATTTTGCCTGAGATCCAGTAGCCCAGCATTAGTGGAAGACAATTATGGGGTTTAATGATGCCATCATCGCAAAAGGCCAGATAAAATATTAAATTAAAATATTGGGCGCAGATGGAGATCTGAGAGAATCTGTGTTTCATCTGTTTTACAGAGACAGTGTCTGTCCCTGTTACTCCCTTACTTATAACTACTTATACATTTTGGTGTTGTACTAATATTAAAAAAAAGATTATTTTAGAGGCTAGATCAATCTGCAGGGTCCAGATATTATTTAGAGTAAATTTTACTAATTTTCTCATTTTAATTGTGTCAACAGTACTGGAATTTCTAATCTCTAGAAATAGTACTATGTTAATTGTATTGCCGTGTAGACCACTGTCCATGTGAAATGCCCACTCAGCTGAAAAAGACAATTACTGGTAGGCTTACATTACATTAAGCCACTTTGACATTTCATTGCGCAAATCGGATATGACAAGATGTTAGTTTCTCTGCTCTCTCTTTCATGCCCTGTCTTTGCCCATATCGCTTAAACCAAACCATTGACTGATTCTGTAATTCATATTTTTTCCCATGTAAACATGCTCCGTCAGGTTTCGTGGCCTTATAAACCGATTCGCTAATGGCCTGTCATATATACAGATTGCACTGTATATGATTCCTACACACTGTCTTTGACTG
This sequence comes from Petrocephalus schoutedeni, assembly GCA_026780765.1. NCBI lineage: Eukaryota > Metazoa > Chordata > Actinopteri > Osteoglossiformes > Mormyridae > Petrocephalus > Petrocephalus schoutedeni. Next base: position 7,324,766 of record JAODKL010000009.1, read on the forward strand.
CAAATTCAATAGCCATGCCTATGGGTAGGGTCTGGTGAACAGTACTAGAGCCTTTGTGTGCATCTCATTCGGATGACGGATAATAATGATGAGCTTTCCAAGTCGTAAATACACTTCATGTGTTTAGAACAGTGCACGGAAGTTCACAGCCAACTAAATTAAACTAATTACATTTTAGCTAGGTCCATTATAATCACAAGAGCTAATTTATTTGGAAAGTCATCAGGTCCTTCCGTGTTGTTGCTCTGGTCTGTGGGTAAATAATCCCGAGAATGGTGAAGGAGCGAGCGGGCGGACGCAATCTGAACAATGAAGCAGCTGGAAGCTACGTTGGGATACAGCCCTTCCTTATAGTGTAACTAGCGTAAGTACAATGCTTGCTCCAGGCACGCCTTGATGTCATCCTTCCTGTAGGCAGTTTGCCATCATTGCATGCCTCAATATTATTTGCCTTCGGGTGTCATCTACAAAATGACATCCTGGTCCTTGGACATTTTATTTGAGCCAACTGCTTGCCCATCTGTGGGTGTGCCTGCTGCCTGTTACAACTTTGTCCTTACCTTCAGAAATAATGGTGGCTGTCTCTGCTCATTTCACGTCCGGCCAGTTGCCAGGGTCTGTAAACATTTTTACGGCATCTGTAATACGTCCGAATGTCCTAGAAAAGAAATACAGTCTCTGTTAGATGCCTGTTGGCCTTTTTGGCCAAGTGTATGTTAAGATGCTTAAAATGAATTTCCGTGTCTCACATCTTAAGCTGTTCAGACCAAAACACACCACATCTGCTAAAGAAAAAACTCAGATGTATTTGATGTCTCACTCTATTCACCCCTTATCGGTTCCATAATAACTTTTCTGCAGACTAATCTTTGACCAAGTGATGTGCTATAATCTTGCATTTATATGTGCAAGGTTTTCTCAGAGGAGCTGAAATATACTTGAAGAGGAATGAACCCAATTTGCTTAAATGACCTTTTTGCACCACAGAACTGTTCAGATGCTAAGCTTCTTACTTTCTCTATTATAACTACGGTGCTTAAATACAATAAATTAGATATGTCGAGAAAAGACCCCTGAAGTTGAAATTATTCAAATTTAAATCTTCATAAGTAATTATCATGTTGAGTTTAACCAAACAAACAAGGGAGAGGGTGTGATGCTCAGTGCTGGGTTGGCTTGATGAAGGACTACTATTGAAGAACGCTGAATCTCCTGAAACAATACTGCCAATGCAAAGGAAGGAACGGGGAGAGGCAGTGGGTTTGCGGCATGAAGCTGAGGAAATCCGCTGGATGAATGGCTCTTCTGCAAAAGCACAAATTTAATCTGCAGCAGCTGTTGGCTTTAAGTTTGATATGAGATGAGAGAAGAGAGGCACGTGGCTCTTGGCGTGCCCCCGACATGCACGCCCCAAAGTGCCGATTCGCCCCTTGTCCCGCGCCAGTCACCCATAATGTGTCGTAAGGTGCTGAAGCAGCCTTGCACGTGTGAATTCCATTTGTTCCATGGCAGTGCAAGTTTGAGGGAAATTGAGAAAACCATTTACACTGAGACGTTTCCATTTTTCAGTCGCTTTGGTTCCTTTTCGGTTGCTTAATAACATCAAGATGAATATATTATCACAATGACAATTCTGAATGGGGAAGCGGAGTGGAGCGGATTTTGCATTCCGATTAATGTACAATAACAGGCTGAGAAAATAGGCAGGGACATGCTATTGTCATTGATGCTGGCAGTAGGCGAAAGACTGATTGGGGGCACTAGTGGGGATCTACTGATGGTTTTATCTGGTGTCCGTGTGTGGAGTCAGCGTGTGGGGATCATGTCTGCTGGTATGCTAATGTCGGGAGCATGCTTCCCGTCACGGCCTAAGAACCTGTCATTTGACTGTGTTCATGTGGGCCGCGGCAGGGAGTTTAAACAGAAGCGCCACATTGCATCATACTGATCCGAATGTGCTCCCCTGCCGTCAGCCTGTCAGGGGGCTTAGGTGAGTCTCAATTTTGGCACAGGTGCTTGTATATTACTTTGCTGTCTCAAGGCTATGAAGGTCTCAGGACAGGAGCAGCGTTCAGCCTTAGCGGGTATGCTCACAAATATCAAAATTTGGCATTAGTTTTAATCGGTCTTACTGTTATTAATTTACGCAAATATCTGTGGTCTGTCAGAAGGGGTGAAAAGATTGACCAGCTGACATTGTTTAGTGTAAGGAGTGTATCATTGTCCGGAGGGTTATTGTGATTCCTCTTGTGGTTTTGCTCTTTGACATCCCACTGAATGCCCTGTTTGTGCAAAGCCCTGTGGGAATTACATCATCTAAATCTCACTGCAAACAGCCTTTCAATGGAGCAGGCTCAATCTAAAAGGTGACACGGCTGCCCCCACTTCCCCCCGGCCTGGCATGTCAGCGCTGACGGCTGACTCTGGCGTACAGTGGGGAATGCCTCCCGTTCTCATTGATTGTGCAGAGTCCCGATTCACCAAGGCTACAAAAGGGGCTGTAGTGACTGTGTACTATTTATTAAGGACAAGAAATGCATTGTAAAAAAAAAAGACAATGAACAAATAGATATGTTTCGGTGGAATTTTACAGAAAGTCATTCTGACACAAATCTAATTCCCAATCTCCCCAGAATCTGTTCCGGTTTGCTTGTGTGATACTTTAATTGTAGATGACAATGTATGAATGTTATGAATTTTGCATAAAATTTTCCTTTGATTGCATATTATGTTTTTCTGTCAGTTAATTGTTTTGCACATTTGCAAGAAATGAAGTATTTGACAGTAACTTTTCAGGGGGAAAAAAAAACAGACAAAAACAAATATATACATTTTGGTTCAAGCAAATTAAGCAAATGTTATTTGATGGTGATGCGCATATTTGTTGTCAACATGAGATGCTTTTACTTCTAAGAATCCACCTGTATCTAACTTTAGCAGCAACTCTGAAGTAACTGAAACTGTTACATAGTAACTTATGGTTTGAGCGAAATGTTCAACGAGACTTATGTGTGTGCCCAGTCATGCTGCTGTTTTACTGGGTCTCCTAAGGAATATTTCTTGCACTGACACCGGATGCTGACTCATGGACAAATAGAGGAAATCCAAGTGTAAATCTTTAATGTAGCAGGTGACTTAATACGCAGTGTTAAACATTCCAATTTGTCCATCTGAAACTGAAGAACAAAACCCTTGCTTTGTTGTAGATTGCTTTCTGATAAAAAAAAAGAAACCAAAGTGTTTGCCTTTTTCTGCCTGCGAAAAGAAATCAATGCATTCCACAGGGCCAATGAAGAGACATGGTTTATGGGGACGAGTGTGGGGGGGGGAGGCCCCAGTGGACCCATTCAGCTCTATGCGTAATCTCCATAACCTGTTTGCACACAGTTAAATTTCAGTGACAATTTCACAGGCCTCCTTTCAGCAGCTAATGAAAGGGCCCCGACTCCTTCCTGGTTACCGGACCTACGCACTGAAGTAGCCAATCATGGGAAAATCCGAACCTTTGGCATCCTCGCCCCGCTACCTTTCCACGCTGGGCATTAGCTTGCCCGCAAACACCAGGCCTGAGTAATGTGTGTGAAATCCACGGGTTGGGGGGGGGGGTCACGGCTCATCTCAGAGATTAGAAGAGTGGTTCGCATTCAGCCCGCTCGGGCACTGTTACGCGTCGCCCGTCCCAGTGTTTGCTTTCTTTCCGCATAATGTATACACGTATTGTTCCGTCTGCCGCGACCCAGAAGCCAGATGCAGCGTGCATAAACCACCCCTTCTCCTTAATCGGACAAATGGCCTCCTAGGCCGCCGATGGCCCTCCGCCACCCCCCTGGCCGTGGCTGCTCCGCGAGGCCCGCTGTATCGCTCCAAGATGGTCCAGCGTCCATGCCAAGCAAAGCCACACCAATAACCAGCAGCATAAGGCTGCTCTATGCAATAAACTAAGCGTGCTTTTTATGGGGCTTCTTAAATCCCACAAAACCCATTCCAGGCTTGAGTCCGCTTTAAGGACAAAAAACATTTCATTTGTTCTTTTGGGCCCAGGTGTTTAATTGCACCGGTTTTAATGTACCGCTTACAGACTATATTGAATTATATTGCATAATGTTGGTTTGAGTTCAAAGCTTTAATAACATTAGGCTGAGGCATCACGGACGCCGCAGTAATTCAGAGGAGCCCCACTCTCACTAAAAGGGCATTTAAAGTGATTTCTTCCCTGGCTTCTCAAGAAATTGAATTTAAAAAACAGGTTGTTTTAGCACCCATCCTTCCCCGAGACATGCCAGACTGTTTGCGCTGTGTAATTCTCTTAAGGATTGCCTGTGTTTACTGCAATAATTCATATGGCCACATGTCTTCTTTTCACAGTCTCCGAATTAAATTAAATCGGTACTTATTAAAATGAGATGGATGATTCTGTTTTGATGGATGATTTTAATTGAATTGAGCCTAGGCTTGAGCACGAACAATAGACAGAAATAAACAAGGCGAGCCCTTAATTGGATTCTGGGTGTTTCTGGACAGTCGGGCACATTGCATGCCGCCCCACATTTAGCGCAGCCACGTATCCCCGGTAGATCATACTCATTACCTTTGCGGCCAAATGAGAAATAGCCCCATCCATAACATCAAACGGGCCGAGCAGCTGGGATACCGTGGGCGTGCACAGCGGAGCAGCGCAGGCCTTTATAGTTTCCTTTCGTTTCCCCTCAGTCGACCTCAACTGTTTGATTTTAATCCAGGCTCGGTATTAACTGCCCGAAAGGCATCGCGACCGCAGAAACGGAAAGTCCAGTGAATTTCCAGCATTGAGGAGCGCTGACTGTGGACTAAAGAGAAAGGGATGGAAAGGGCCTCTGTCTGCAGGAGCTGCTAAGTAGCTCGTTTGGCAAGCTGCTCCTTTCCTATGGCTGAAAAGAGTGGACGTGTAAGGCAGACCGTTGGGGGAGGAACCCAAGTCCCAACAACTGTGTCTCAACTACTGTACGACTTGAAAGCAGTCCATTATCCCTGTGTGCGCTCTGCATGTCAATGGGCGATTACCTCGGAAAACCACGGTAAACAGCACAGCCTTTATGGGTGCCTCGACTGCATGCAGAAAAACGGAACCCCTCGCATTCCAGCGCCATTCGAATTGCATGGAAATTACCGCGCTTTATCTCACCTCATTTGCATTTTGATTGCAACAATGCAGCATGCTTGGCAAGTGAAACTCCACATTCTGGCACATATTTCGCCAGTCATTCTCACAGCTCAGTTTTCATTCTGCTTTGTCTGCTGCAAATCGCAATAGATGTGACCCATTAAGAAAAAGGATATTTATACATGGCTAATGTCTTTGCCAACTGAGTTGGCTTTGATCTTATGGTAATGGGCACACCTGGCCTTAAGTGGATGTATTTTTTTGTGGAACACTCAAATGTTATGAGTAGCATGGTGACTCACTCGGTGGCATCTCGTCTGAGTGGTTCAAAGCCCACAGTCTCTGGGATTTGCATGTTCTCCTCTGCAATGCACTGGCTTCCTACCTAGGGGGCAGGCCTGCCTGGGGCACCATGCTGTCTGGAATAGGCACCAGGCTCAGACTCACCAACCATCCCGAGAACAGGACACGGGTTACCTTTTCAGCCCATGACCCC